>VYZQ01032389.1:0-19248 GCA_013400655.1 Mystacornis crossleyi | reverse complement strand
TTAAGGGGGTTTATCCCAGAATTTCAATTTTTTAAGAATTCCTTACTCTTCTACAACTTCCTTCTGTTCTGACAGAAGTTCTTCTTGCTCACACTGTGAGAAAAAAGGTCCCTCCTATTTCACATTATGGATTTTTCACACACACGGATCGAAACGCTGCTTCTACTTTCAAAAGCTGAATTGATTCATATAATAGGCATGGCACTTTAATGATGGGAAAAGAGCACAGAGGTAAAGAAATCTGGTTAAAGAAACATGAAACTGAGGAGAGCTAAAACAGAAGGTCCAGAAGTAATAAGATCAAGTCATGGATTTCAGGCACCCCTGAATAAAGTGTCTTTCAGCTAGAATATCTGGCAATCCAAGGGACTCGGTAGCATAGTGAAAACTGAGATGGATGATGTGAAAGAAAGGTTGTGCGGAGGAGTTAGGGTGATGTGGATGAAGACCACCCTACTGCAAAGAGAAAAGATCATTCAGTTGTACTGGACTGTTCAAAAAGAAGAGAATTGGGGGATTAGGGGGATGGAAGAGACTGGGGGGATGCATGGAGACAGGGGTGTACAAAAAATTATTTGTGGGCTGCATGGGCATCTTTTATTATTAAACATTTCCTAAACTTCAAAAAATGAGGGCCTGTGATTTTATTAATGTAAATGGCTTCCCTGTCCACAGCACCCATCCTTAATGACATTCATGCTTAGAGTATCTTGGCCTCCTTAATACCCACAACAAGGAGAAATTGCTGTAGAGCAATGCAAGACTGCCCTTCTTTTCCATGTCTGTGCAGCATCTGACACAGTGAGAGGCCACATCCAAATGCTGCCACTCAGATGATAGTGAGTGTCAGATCTGCCAGTTCAGCACAATTTGTTCAAGGTCTTTATATATCAGTCCTGGTGCTTGTTTAGAAGCAAGGAAAATTTTATAGGAAAACTCTGCTGAAGAATGTGTCAGTCTCAGGACTGTGTTTCCTGAGAAANTAAACTTCTGCAACAAAGTTCAGATTCAAAGTGAGTTCTGGCAGCTCAGAAATCCCAAACACATTTCCCTCTCATGGGACCCATTCCCACTGCTGCAGCATTAAAAACCCTGGTTCCCTGGCATTTGGACATCACACATCATGGTGAGCATGAGCTCTAGCATAATCACTCTCAGCCAGCTCTTCTCAGGAAGAAGCACCCTGCTAATATTTAATCACTCTACATTCTGCAGCCTCTCCACACCCCAGTCATTCCCGTGGTGCTCATTTGGCTGCACAAAATTCTTCTGTGACGAATGAATTGGAGCTGGTATTCAAGACATGGATATCTTAGGTATGTGTGGATTAACACAGTAATATAGCCCTTTCTGTTGTCTTCCCATCTACTAACTTTTAACATTAGTTTCTTTTTGTATTTTTACTGTTTACTGAACAAATGTTTCTGCAGACCAACCCAGAGTATTACAACAATCTGTTTTTTAGTGAAACTGTAGAATTCACAATTCACCACTTTGTATGCAGCGTTGACACTGCTCTTACCACATAGCAACTGCTTTGTATTAAATAGCAGAGTTTAATCTACAACTTTTTCTTACGTTATTTTGCTTCTTTTGATTTTCTGACAACTCTTCCACCCCATCCATTTGACTGCATTTCCAGTGAGATCTCAATGAAGCCAAAATTCCATCTCTTCTACAACACAGTTGCTTAATAAATGCTATTTATTGATCTCATGACATACACTGTCTTCAAGATCGAATTTATTTGAACAAATTCTTTTTTTATTGGAGCTTCCCTTACAAATGATAAGCATAATTATATATTGTATATCTTTAATTCATTACAGTAGCATGTATGTATCTATTACTCTCTATACCTGTAGNTTCTTACGTTATTTTGCTTCTTTTGATTTTCTGACAACTCTTCTCAGCACCACTTGTTTTACTACCCCAACTTTGTGTGCTTGCCAAAGTTGATTGCCTCATTAGGCAACTACCCCTTCTACTAATCATTTGTAAACAAGCTGTGCAACATCCAGTTCTGTATAGATCTGCTTCATTTGCAACCTGCATATTGTAAATTCTGACTTTTTAGTGACTTACTATTTCCTTTATTTTATTCTGTTCTTTACCTACGCAATATATTTTTGCTTGTAGCCTATCAGAGCTTAGCTTCTCCAAAATGCTTTAGGGAATCACAGAATTTAGGGATGCAACAAATACAGTCAAGAAGAGTCCTTAGGTCCTAAGAAAACCTGGATCTTCCTCACAAACAAATTCAGTGGCTCCCCAAAATGACCCTCACTGATTAGTGAAACATAACTTCCTTCCACAAAACCTTAGCATTCTTCTCTTATTTGTTGTATCCATAAATTCTATCTTGTATTGCTCAGCATGGACATCATAATTTCTAATCTGCACTGCCCACAACAACCCTCTCCACACGTCTTTTAAAACATACCTTATTTGCCATCCACCATTCCTGCCTTAGGGTTGTTCTCAATGATAGCTCTCACACCACAGTAACTGATGTGGGAATTTCATACTTGGGCTCCTTTTGAAGCTTGGGTTGAATGGCATCATTCATGGTGACTTTTCATTCTTTGTTTTAAGAAGTTGTTCTTTAGGTTTATTCAGACACAGATCCTCCAGCATATCCCATGAGAAAATTAACTACCATCCTAAGAGAGTTCATTTTGAGTGAATACAGACATGGAAGAATGTATTTCGTTTTCTGCTGTGGCCTTATCTTCTCACCTTGACCTNAGCGTGTCCCTACGACAGTGCATGTTGGCTTTCAGGGAATACTGTGTCCTCAGCAGCTGGAGACAGATTCCTCAGAAACTTCTTTCACTCATCTTTCATTGCCCTCATCTCTGTTCTCCATATAGAGCCAAATAACTTAAACTTCTGCAACAAAGTTCAGATTCAAAGTGAGTTCTGGCAGCTCAGAAATCCCAAACACATTTCCCTCNTGAAGAGCATCCTTCTTCTGATGAGTGGAGTAAAAAGATACACCCTTGGCATGTTGCTTCCCCAAGGTTTTTGTCCTGCCTGCTCGTAACTGACTAACCAGAAGGATTCCCGTTGTCCTCAGCTGGTCTCACTTGGAACTTATTTCCTCCTCCTGATAGCATCTTTTCCCCTGCTGTTTAATCCTATCAGCCTTTCTCTTTAGAACTGAGTCTTGCGTTGCTCAGGGCCAAGTAGTCCCCTGCTGTGACATTTTAGCACTCTATTAATTATTCTTCTCCCAAGTTTCTGCTGCAGCCTGTTTATTAGTAATTTCATTTAAAACTAAGTTTTCAGTTCCCACACATTTCTAACATGACCAATATTTAACAGCAATAAGCATGTATACTTATATATGTGTGTGTGTATGTATGTACCTATATACTATGATTTAATTTCCAATTGCCCATCTTCTGCTTAAATGAGAATTGATATCTTTTCAAACTTCTCCTTTCCTTCTCTTTTCCATGAACTTCTACTCTATCCTTTTTCTGAGGGTGCAGTTTCTCTCACTTCACCCCTACAGACGCAACCTTCCAAGAGTATCTTTGCTGTACTTCATTGCTTTTCCTACTTCTTTATTTTCTGATTTGCTGTTTGACAGCTCACTTCCATGCTGGATTAGATGAAGACATTCCACTCCAAAAGTCAGACCTCTGAGTGTGATGAAACTGAACTTTTCCCCCTCACACCTTCCCTGTATCACCTACTCAGTTATACATTAAGGCTTTGCTTCTCCACATCTCTGACCAGCCCTGAACAAGCCCCTGGAATGACTTCCAAAGATGACGCTGTCTAAAGCCATAAACTTTGCATGAAGGATCTTCTTTCTTACCCACCCCTTCTTCAACTACAACTGATTGTGCATCACTATCACCTCCTTTCCAGCAGTCCCTAAAAAGCCTGTCTAGACACGAGGCAATTTACTACCTTTGCATCAGCTGCCAAGCATGTTTCCATGCAGTCTTCTCCAATATCCCGAGTAGATACTTACACACATGCTGTTTATATGCAGGCACTGTAATAGCCTGCAACTTGGTCTCTGTTGGGATACCTATTATCCTTTGTGCAATGCAATATATGTGCCCATTGTTAGGCTCATTTCTCTCCTTTTCGAGTTTGCTGGTGGTTGGATTTATCCTTTTCTCAGCTTCAGTGCCCTTCTAAAGCTACACTGGACTGCCCTGACATGTCCAAGAAATGTCAACTGTAAACACCTCTTTCTCACTGAGTTTTTCCAGACCAGTCTCTGGGGTAGGTGGTTTATGCACGGCAGCTGGGGATCCACCTGCCTGGCAAGCAATGACATGAGCTATGAACAAGTACATCTCTTGTGCTCCTGTGCCTTGTAGTCTTTCCTGGAGAGGAGAATGAAATTTCCTTGCTACTACTGCATTCGTTTATTCCTTGGTTTAGACAGGTCACTTGTTTTCCATGTGTGGTTGATTTCTCTGTGAGAATCAGGACAGGCTCTCTGTTACACAGCTGGCTGGGTGTTGGGGCTTGTTTTGCTTACAAATACTACTAAAACCTACATACAAACTCTGTGTGCCTCAAATCTTAAAAGTAGATATTTTTCCAGTCATATTTTTTCAGACTGAAAGCCTTTCCTGGATTCTCAGCACACTTTAAAAGTTAAGTTTCAATTGCCTTCACTCCATACAGGTCTCATCCACAGCACAACAAAGCAAATTCTGCCTGCATAGACATCACGTCCAGAGTTAAGTGCAGCTAAAAACAAATAGTTTGCTGGTAAGAGGTCCACTGGCCTGATATCTCAGACATGACATTCATAAAGATTCTGTCAGTGCAGGAAGACTGCAAGATCTCAAAAGCACTAAACTGGAGAATAGCACATTTTCCTCCTAGCACCTTTTTAAAAACAAATATAGCGCTGGAACGGTCTGGCAGTAACTCTAGACCCCGGGGTAAAACGCTGCTCCCTAGTGGTAATCAACAACCACTACCAGTAAGAGGGCAAGTCCCTCTGTAGAACAGGGTTTTGAAGAAGGAGTAAAGCACAACATCTCTGAAATAACAGTAGTATTTTTCATACTTCTCTTTTCTTGGACAGCAAACAACTGCGGTAGGAAGTAGTAGGAAAAAACCCCCACAAATAAATGCTATGTTGTCAGCACCATGGTCAACATCAATTCCCCAGGCTGCCAGGACCAGAATGAATGCACTTTCCCAAATGAGTAAGGTTTCCATTGTGTTCTAAAGTACCTCTTCCTTAAAATAAGCATGGTCTAGGAATCAATAAGTCCTGTTAAATGGATTAAAAATGGACCAAAAAATAGATCTCAAAAGATAATTGTTCAAGTGGACCAGTGTGTGAATGCAGATGATATTAGTTGTATCCCTGAAGGACGGATTTCAGTCCAAGGGCTGTTCAATATTTTAATCAATAATCTGGAAGGAAACAGGAAAATCATTGCTGATAAAATTTGTCGAAGACACAGGAATACATAGAATAATGAATGGCTAAGGAAGGGTTCCTCAGGGAAATCCAGATTACTAAACTGTGTACTGCCCGTTATGTAGGCCTTTGTGTTTGGCTAATAGTAAAAATCAGTAAGAAACAGCCTGTGGTGAGGCAAAGGACAGTTTTGGAAAGCAGTGCCTCTGGCAGGCTTATTTGATGTGCACTTGAAGTGAGAGGCTGCAGCTCTAAGGGTTAACACAGTCCTTCTATACAGGGGCTATGAACAAGGAGCAGAGACAGGGAGCGACAGACTGTTGGCTTCAGCTGTGGTAACACCATCCACACCCCACTGTGTTCAGCTTGGTCTCACTGGTATGGAGAGGATGCTAGAGGCGGCAAAGAGATAAAATGGGAGAGCAGAGGGCTCAGAACGCAGATATGTAAGTGGTGCAAGGTCTGAAGATTCTGCGTTGAAATAACAGCTCCAAGGACCTTGGTTTATTAAGAGAAAGGATGGGCTATTGATCACTTTAAAAGCAGTTGTTTTCATCCTGTGGTTACTGATGCACTGACAAGGGACCATCCAAGAGAACAAAGTACAATTGGAAGTTCAAAATTTGCTGGCCTGGAATCAGCTTTTGTATGGGGAAATGCTCAGGAATATGTAAATTTAAAAGACAAAAAAAGAAGTTCGCAAATAACGAAACAATAGGAAGGTAAGGTACTAGAGGAAAAAATCCTTCTAAATCCAGGAGCTGCAAAGACAAAAGAGGAGAGAAATGATTGGCACATAGAGTGATTGCTGGAGTGGTGGCTCATTGTTTCATTGAAAGCTACATATCTTCCTGCAGAGTGAAGTATGGTAACTTACCAGCTACACACAGCTTGCAGCAGATCAAATGAAGATGGAGGCATAACAGGGCACGTAACAGGCACACCATCTCCCTGACTGATAATTAAAATGCGTCGGGGGCCTGTGCTCTGTGGACTCGCAGAAAGGTCACATTGAGGAAATTGATTTCAGGTACTACTTTCACTTGATGCTAGCAGCTACCACAGAGGAGCTACTTTCCATAGGAAGATTTCATTTTTGGGAGGCAAACTCAGAAACAGGGTGCAAAGGCATTTCTGATTCCCTGAGAAGTTCTGATGTATGAAAGGGCATGCATGAAAGGTTTTACAGTAATTATTGAAGTGTAAGGTCTATTTCTAATATCAGTAAAAGTCTGAACTGAAGAATTCTTAGCATTCAAAGCTTCTCAATTCAATTTGGTTGCCTGACAAGTATCCTGATCTCAGTGTACCAGATGGCACAATCTCCGAGAGGGATGGAGCTTTGCGGATGTGAGGAAGATAGCTGCAGGTTTCAATTTCAGTCCCAGACTAATTTTCTCTAGTCACTGATGCAAAATATTGATTTCAAGGCAAATTTAAAAGTGCTACTAATCCACAGGGGAATGACAGTATATATTTAAATCCCATATGTTGATTAGAGCAGTCAAAGGTCTTATATGTAATTAACAGTGTATTTTTGAATACATTTAGTTTTCAGTTCTGTACAGCACAATCTTCAAGATGAGGGATAGAAAAAGAAATAAATTAGTAGGAGTATAGGAGTGGAGCATTATGAGAAATGCAATAAACTGCTCCAGACCCATAGTCTCAGGTACAAATGGTGGGTTCCTTCCTTGCTCATTCAGCTTAGTGTCTTCAGGTCCATTGCATGAGGATGTCAGTTTACAAGGGGAGAGCTCTGCTCAGTGTGGCAGTCTTGACAGCTGTGTGGTTTTCTCTTTCCAACGCCTTTTATGAAAGGTTCTTGGCCACTAGAAAAGCTCAGTGTAGGATTCACTGAGCTCTCACTGAGTCCCTCAGTGATACTTTCCCAAGCAGTATAACTACCAATTCCAATCTCTTTTTGGTGCTGTTCTCTCCTGAGTCCTGTTTTCTTCCTTCATGCCCTTGCAGGCATTTGGCCAAATCTGTTACAGCAGCCAGCTTTGCTTTGGGTGGAGAAGCTCTGATCTTCAATGATATTTCAGACTCTTTCCCTCTATTTCTTGATTACTTTTTGTTTATCTGTTGTAATATTTTGGTGTTAAGTGGAAGAAGTGTGTCAACACAAACCAATATAAAGCGTTTTCACGGCAAGAAACTCCACTAGCTTGCAGTAGGCCTCGAGTGTCTAAGTCTCCTGGGTGTACTAGAAACTATTTGCTAAGTATCTTATTGGAGCTGGTTGAAATGTTCTGACTGGACATCTGTTTTACACCAAATGCCCTTTTGATTAGATTGAAACATTCCACAGGAACATGCCAGTTTTTATGAAAATTATTGAAGTATTTTATTTCTACGAAGCTGGAGCTTTTGGTATGATGAATTCGGTACATGGAACGGAATGGCATTATGATATGCAAAATGGCAACACCAAGGTGAAGAATTTGAGCTTTTACTGAGATGCTGCATTTTGATAAAATTATTTTTACTACGTTTTAGAAATTAATTTTAAAGGGAGGTGTGTGGGGGACAGCTTTGCAGGGAAAAGATATAAGTAAGGCTTATCAAAACATATTATGCTTTCAAGCTGCCTGTCCTAAAAAAACTCTGGATTCTGGGCAGCCTGCTCTTCAAACACAGCCTGTTATCCACCCTTCTCACATCAGCAGCCCACTTCAGCCGTGCTCCCAGCTCACCCCCCTGGGTGACGTACCTTCCTTCCAGCAAGAAACCTCTCCTTGAGATAGGTGTCTTCTCAGGTCCTGCTAAGGATCTGCTCCAGATATGCTTTTCTCGAGGGCAATTCAGAGAAAGACTCTCATGACAAACAGATGCCCAAGAAAATTTGGCTCTGGGGGAGGAGAAGGTGTGAAACCCCTGAACAGTCACTTTTCTTCTGAAAATTTTGAAAGGAACATTGAAGAGTTTGGTTGGGGTGCTGCAGAGGGTGCCAGGATGCAAATCCCACAGGGAATGGGTACTGAGTGTGCATGTCCAGGAGGAAACTCTTGAGACTCAACCTGCAAGGGAAAAAGCAACTTATGCACCCATGGGTATTTACTTGTGCACTCTGGGAGAAGAGGGCAGGTGGTGGAATCAAAAGGCAGACAACCATAGGCTGATAGGGAATTCCCCTTGCATAAAGACTAATTAAATTTGAACTGCCACACAGAGAAGCAGATTTGTCAGTAAGACTTCAAAAAAGGGATTAGATGCCTTAAATGGGTACAATCTGCATTTGTAATTATGCTGCCTAGATAACATTTCTGTGGGGTGCTTAGCCTTGTTGTTTGGGGAATATACTAATCTGCAGCAGGGCTTGGGACAGGAGTTCCCTGTGCTGAAGAGTCTTGCAACAAAAGGAATATTATACATGTTTTATTGCTTACTCCAAAATATTTGGTTGCCAGCCACTGCTCTAGGCAGGCCCTGGACTAGACTGACCATCAGTGTGTATCTCTGGAGCATTTCTAATGTCCCTGAATTATATTACATTAGTGTGGTAACGCAGGCAATTCTGCTCTGCAAAGCCAGAGCATTAGGAAGCACTGCAGTATTGATGCAGCTTTCTGTTACCCAATCTGTTGCTGGAAGAAATACGGGAAAATAGTAACTAATCTTTGCTATTACACCTGACCTGCTTTCAAGGGAGATGTGTTGTCTTCTGGGAGCCCAGATCAGGGATGATACTGAGAGAGTCCCAAGGCCAGTTAAACCCACTGATTGCTACCCACTGTTACTGTGCCTTGTGGGCACCAGTGATATATATAGTCAGCAGCAGTCTGGGAAGCATGAAGAGGGACTACAGAGGCCTGGGTACGATGGGGACCACTCCATGGAAAAAAAAAAAAATGCCTCTAGTTAACAGCTCAGTGTGCGCCTGGAGACCAAAGACCTGNAGCAGCCCTGAGGAGAAGGACTTGGGGGTGATGGTGGATGAAAAACTCAGCACGACCCAGCCAGGAGCACTCACAGCCCAGAAAGGCAATGGGATCCTGGGCTGCATCCAAGGCAGCAGGGCGAGGGAGGGGATTCTGCCCCTCTGCTCTGCCCTTGTGAAACCTGGAACACTGCATCCAGTTCTGGGGTCCCAGCACAAGGAAGGACATGGACCTGTTGGAGTGAGTCCAGAAGAGGCCATGACATTGATGAGAGGACTGGAGTACATCCCCTGTGAAGACAGACTGAGGAAGTTGGGTCTCTTCATCCTGGAGAAGGCTGTGTGGAGACCTCATAGCAAGCTCACAGTATCTGAAGGGTCCCACAGTATCTGAAGGGTTGTCNAGTCAGCAGCAGTCTGGGAAGCATGAAGAGGGACTACAGAGGCCTGGGTACGATGGGGACCACTCCATGGAAAAAAAAAAAACTGCCTGTAGTTAACAGCTCAGTGTGCGCCTGGAGACCAAAGACCTGTGGCGCGCCTCAGGGGTCAGCAGTCGGACTGATACTGTTCAACACTTTTGTCAGTGACATGGACAGTGGGATCACGGGCACCCTTACCAAGTTTGCCACCAACACCAAGCTGTGTGGGGCAGTTGACATACTGGAGGGAAGGGATGTCATCCAGAGGGACCTGGACAGCCTAGAGAGGTGGGGCTGTGCAAACCCCATGAAGTTTAACAAGGCCAAGTGCAAGGTCCTGTACCTGGGTTATGGCAACCCCAGACACACCTACAGGTTGGGTGGAGAACTGACTGACAGCAGCCCTGAGGAGAAGGACTTGGGGGTGATGGTGGATGAAAAACTCAGCACGACCCAGCCAGGAGCACTCACAGCCCAGAAAGGCAATGGGATCCTGGGCTGCATCCAAGGCAGCAGGGCGAGGGAGGGGATTCTGCCCCTCTGCTCTGCCCTTGTGAAACCTGGAACACTGCATCCAGTTCTGGGGTCCCAGCACAAGGAAGGACATGGACCTGTTGGAGTGAGTCCAGAAGAGGCCATGACATTGATGAGAGGACTGGAGTACATCCCCTGTGAAGACAGACTGAGGAAGTTGGGTCTCTTCATCCTGGAGAAGGCTGTGTGGAGACCTCATAGCAAGCTCACAGTATCTGAAGGGTCCCACAGTATCTGAAGGGTTGTCAGAGGGACTCTTTGTCGAGAACTGTCATGATAGAACAAGGAATAATGGGTACAAACTGAAAGAGGGAAATTCAGGTTAGGTACTGGGAAGAAATTCTTTACGGTGAAGGTGGTGAGACACTGGACCAGGTTGCCCAGGGCGGTTGTGGATGCCCCCCACCCGGCAGTGGTCAAGGTCAGTGGATAAGGCCTTGAGCAATCCAATCTAGTGAAAGGTGTCCCTGTCCATGGCAGAGGGGTTGGCACTAGGTGATATTTAAGGTCCATTCCAATCCAGGCCACGATTACCAGAAAAACAACAAACATGAGACACACAGATGAACCTTCGGGTAATGTGAGGCTGTTGGGTACCAATTTATCACTGCTTGTGCTGAGCAGTGTATTTTTCTGATGTGACATTGGAGGCTTAAATGACTGCAAAGTGACAATCATTTCTCTCTTTCAACTCTGGAAGAAAATAGCAACTCCAAATAGAAATTAAAGCCTCCAAACACTGTGAAGACATAAACAGCCTTTATGGGCCACCCACTCTATAACTCATGACTGAAGGGAAAGGTAAATGGAAATGTTTAATCCCAGAAGAGTGACAGAAATAACATTTCAGATTAAACTACAAACTTTTCAGAAGCGTGGAGTAAGTCACAGGGGAGATCCTAGAGAAGAACAAGAGGATAAAGACAGTCTTCTATATTGTCTGAACTTCTGCACAGGGAAATACAATATTTCCTTGCCTGAACGAACAATGACACGTAGGTTTGTCAGTCTGGGATATGGAAGACAAACACACAAATTTACAGCATATGTGTATTGTAACTCTGGTGATTCTGCAGTTCATGATACTGATCCTTCAAAGTTATACATGCATTTGTAAGCAGGATCCTGTCAACAATCCCATTAATCCTAGTGCAATTACTTCTGATTAAAATAGTAAACACAGATATAAGTCTTTTGGAACTCTTCAGCATTAACTCCTGAAGATGTAAATGGCCAGTATTAAGGAAATGTTTTTCCCTTTTCTGTGTTGCTAATATTTTTTTCTGTGGTTGAATTACAAACACCCCAAAAAGTTGGGTGTGAACTGTCTGATGGCTACCAAATCATGACACTGGTCTGAGAAATGAACAGGTCTTGTGCCATGTGGGAGGTTGGAAGACCTTGGAATGGAGCACACCTGCGCCATGGTTAAGGGCTCTTGGTTTCTTACTCAGAGACATTAAAAAATCTACATTAGAAAACCATCTCCAAACAGACCATAAGACATTTTCCAGGGCTACTGCCAAACATTCAGAGAGAGGTTTTGTTACGCTTGTTATTTTGTAGGATCCTGCTATCAGTATGCCTACTTCAGTGAGCTGTGTTTCAGGATAGGAGAATTTTCTCCCACTTGAGTTTAAGAGAGCATATGTAAAAAATAGGTATTCACAGATGTTTAAACCACCATGACTTACTTTTAGAAAATACTACTACTACTGACATTGACATGATACTTACCCTTTTAAAGAGTTTGGTACTTTTGGTTTCTTTCTTGGAGGGTCTGGACCTAGTGACACCTTTGGCTAGGATCTTTGCTTGCTGTGTGAGAACTTCAGCAAATCAAGATGTGCCCTAAGGGCACCAGAGATGGCCCGGAGGACTGAAATATTTGAAAACAGTATGCACAGGTAATGGAAATCTCATGTGTTTTCTGAGTGTGTCCCACTGCTCACAACTGGGATAACCATTGTGTTGGTCTCTGCTCAGTTCTCAGGGTGGTTTTGCAAGCCAAATATTCAAGAAAATGAAAGAGCCACAGAGTCAGCTGAGGATAGAGGATATCTGTGTAAGAAACAGTAAAGTTTTGGGGATACTGTGTCAAATGAGTGATGCAGAAGACTTCAGCAGGAGAGTTACGGTTTAGCCATGGGAACATGGTTTCCATAGCTACAGAGAGCGGTTCATGGTCCAATTACTGCCAGCCTGGAACAGCAGTAATTCTCCTCAAGTGCTGCCTGTTTATCTCTGATGGAGCATGTGTCCCACCCAGGAGAATACATTAAGGGGTTGGAGCCCCTGACACTTTTCATCCCCTTTACTGCTGCTCTGGATGTGTAAAGCAGCACACACACTCTCCTATCTGACAAGGCACTTGATGTCTTCTTTCTGCCCCTGAAGCAGCAACAAAGCAGATCGATCTTACTGGTAAACCTGGCCAGTGATTTCTGAAATCACAGTATGAAATCTCTGCAAGCAAACATGTATCTAACTATACAACACTTCACATACAGAGTAGCATATCCAGAGCTTGATCCCTTTGGCTCTCATGATGATGATGTCTGAGTGATGGCTTTGACTTACAAAAACCTGAGTCCACCATCACTAGGGGCATCCATCATCTCCTGACCTTTCCATGCTGGCTTCCAAGCAGGCTGTCTTTCTTTCATACTATCTTACTTTCCTCTTCTGCCACAATGACAGGGCTTCTTCTCCCAGCTGTTAAAACCTTTCCTCCAGCATGATCTTCTTGCCAGGCATTTCCCTTATGAGATGTGGCTGAGTCATCCAGGGGTCAACTGCTCTGACATATTGCTGGAAATGTGACAAGGTAGGGGAGCTCACAGCAGCTCCTCCCATTGCTTTTCAGGCCGGCTGAGCTCACCAGAGGCTGATCGCTAGCTGCCTGTAGGACGAAACAGGAGGATTGTGCTGGCAATTTGGCACCCAGCACTGAACATATTGGTTTCCCAGTTGCAGGCTGTTTCCTGGAAACCAAATAATCTCTGTGGCCAGCACCATCTCCTATTATTCTTTATTAAGAATTTAGCTCAATGCTTCAAACTGGCCACAGACGCATCTCAATTAATTGGCCTCCTCGGTAGATTTGCTGCTCTGATGTAAACAATGAGGCTGGCTTGGGACAGCAGAGCTTAATGAGGCCAGACTTGCTTTCCAAGAGGAAAGTGCCGAGAGGATGTAAGTGTTGAATGACAGAGGGAGCTACACATAGTGCTGAAGTCTAGAAGGCATGAATGGTGTGTGCTCATCCAACTCACTGCTCACACAAGCACAAAACCACAGAAGACCTCCAGACTCTGCAGAATGATTGAGGGAAAACATGAATGCCTTGGAAAAGGGCTGCTCCAGCACTTGTTGCTGGATGAAGGTACCTGATTGCTCGGCAATGCCGATGTTTCAGCAAGTAGAAGCCCCTTTCGTTGCTCACGGAATAGCATTTGCAAGGATTTCATTACATCTTCGTGGCCCTTCTGGAGGCACAGCCCTGCTGAATGCTGAGACTGCTGTCTCAGGACTGTTACTCCTTAGGTGCATGGGGCAGAGCCAGGGTTGGGATTTCCAGTTTTGGAAGAGCTGTGTCCCCAGGTGTTTAAGGCTGTTTGGCACCCTTTTCCTTCACCACTCATTTCTCCACTCCTGCTCAAGTCCACTGAAACATCCTGATTTTATCCCTGGGTGACAGACTTCCTTGAAACTCTCTGCTGTGTACTTCTCCATTTCACCTCCTTTTCTCCATTTTTTTCCAAATCCTTCCACTAGAGCTGGTACAGAGTCCAGCACATTTTCTGAGAAGCACTAGTATGCAGTAGCCGGTGATGTCTTAGCCACAGAACACTTTAGAAAACTCCAGCCAGACCAGGAGGGGCCAAATTCTTGTGCCAGAGTCCTTGGCAGCAGAGCAGTATGTTAAAGGCTAGGCAGGGCTTAGGCAGGTCTTACCAGGGATGAGTAGCTGTGCTCAGATATGTCACAGGCAGTTTGCAGATAGGGATGGAGACATACACGCAAACCTATAACCTGTATATGCATTTTGAATGATTCTTCCTTAGGGTGTTCCCCGGACCAGTCACAGTTGTTCTAGCACAGACTATAAATGCCTCTATGATACACTCAGTCCTACTTCTGCAGCCCAGACAGGACTTTTCTGCAAGTTGATAAGTTTATTTGTAGGATTTTTTACTGTTAATATTACCTGAGGAATCACAACCTCTTTGTACTGAGACTTGTATTTCAATAGAAGTGAAACAGACTTTTTTTTTACATAAATAGAAGTATTCTTAAACTCCTCTAGCCATTTATCTTTTTCTAAACAAACAATATATACAGGAAATAAAAGCACCACTTTGCTTAGAAAGAATTAATCAAGATTAACAATTTATCATTCGTTTTCTTGTGAAATAAAGTTTTATTATTAACTACATTGAAAAGAGAAAAAGGACAAAAAGACAACAAATTCTAACCATCTTTGTTTCAAAAGATTTTTAAAACATATTTGTTTCTTAGCTGTTTGAGATCACCATCAGCAGTTTAAATCAGAAAACACAACCAAACATTTCATTAAATGTGAGAATATTGGAAGAAAATTGTTAGATAAAGGAAATAATTGAAATACTAGTGCACTCTTTGTTTAGAAACCTGTTTGCTGCCTCATAGGCATTTTTTGTTTGGCACAGAGAAAGAAACAAGGCTTATCAAAGATCCGAAAATACCATTTCACTACTCAGATGTTATTTTCCTCCTAGAGACACAGCTATGTGTCCAAGTGAGCCTCATCCCAGTGTCACCATGAAAAACACAGTCACCTCCCTCTGGTCACTGTTCCCTGCTCATTCAGCACTCACTACGCTGCAGACCCCTGAGCTGTGGCATTTGCAAATTGTGCTACCATCTCAGAGGTGGTTCGACCAGCTGCAAACTGCTGCATTTCCAGCATTTATGCATACAAATGGCTAGGAAACCATATGCTTACAGTGGCTGACCAGGGAAAACCATTTCTTCAGAGTGAGATGTGCCGCAGGAATATAAAAGCTATAAGCTGATGCAGAGGTAATTGGATGAAGCCCTACAGCCCATGTGCTTTACCGGATGTTGTCGTAAATGAGATAATGGTCCCTACTGACCTTTAGATCTATGAAATGCTGACTCTTGAACTGCTTGATTATAGAGTTTTCTGATAGAAATTTCTCCTGTTTGGTTTTAAGACTGGACCACAACATAGGATCAAGATATTTTCACCCAGAAGTAACTGCAGTAGGAGCACCCTTCAATAAGTTCACAGAATGTGTCTGGTCTTCTCCAACAGACCCACTTCTTTTTTATGGTTAAAAACGACTTGGGGGTGGGGGGGAGTACAGGCCAGGGGGGTGGTTCTTCAGAAGTAACTTGCAGATCCTTTTTCAGTTTCTGAATGTTGGATGTCTGCTGTGATTTTTTTGTGAAGGGTTGGCAGGAATTATTTTTTTCCCAGAGAGGGAGGGTGTCACTGCTGTGAGAGCAAAGAGACTTCTCTATAAGATGCAAGGGCTTAGACATGTGGCTGGCACACACCAGCTGATCCACAGCAAGTGTGCTGTGTGCACAGCTATCTCATGCACTTTTCCCCACCTACTCTTTTTGCTGGCATCAAAGCCACTCCCTGCCAGAGAGTTGTGTAGGTAGAGCAGTGTTCAGACCTGCTCACCTGCTTGCCAAAGTGAGAATGAGGCAACTACTGGCTAGGAAAATGCCTACAAAAAAGCTACAACCAGTGGTGTCCTGTATAACCCAGAACTGCCCTCACAGAGGAAACATCAAAGGCGACAGAAGAAAATTACAGTCAAATCAGAAACCTTGAGTCCACTAAAATGTCCAAAAGCTCTTTTACCAGGGAGGTTGATTTTGGAAGAACAAAGCAGAAAATTAAATCAAACCTTTAGCCTCAGTCTCTTGCTCATTTAATCATAATCAATAGTGTCATCACAAAAGGTGTTCAACACACCAACTTTTTGCCTCCAGAGGGATTCTGGAAGGACTAGTAACTATAAAGGGCAGAATCATGAAATTCAGAAAGGTAAACTGTTGAACTGAGACCATAAATTTACAGTGTAGTAGAAATAGTATCCTCTCACTCTCTTGTGGACAAAAAAGCTAGTCATCTATTAATACGTTACTTTCGTCTCTAAATTTCATAGGATTCTGTCAAGTAAGTTAATTAATGTGAGGGTATGTTTTAGGAAGAGGGAAGGTGCAATATGTGCCCTTTGTAAGTAACCTGAATCCTCAAAAATATCTTTCTCAAAATAGAAGCGTAGAATCATAGAAGGATTGCAAAGTACCTTAAAGATCATAAGGCTCCAACCCCTTGTCATGGGTAAGAACACCTTCCACTAGACCCAGTTTCTTAGGGCCCCATCCAACCTGGTCCTGCACATTTCCAGGGATGGAGCATCTACAGCCACTATGGACAACCAGTTCCAGTGCCTAAGCACCCTCTGAGGAAAGAATTTCTTCCTAACATCTAACTGAAACTACTCTCCTTTAGTTAAAAACCATTGCCCCTTGTCCTGTCCCTACATGCTCTTACAGTCTTTATTCCTCCTTTCTATAAGCCCTCTTAAGGTGCTGGAAGGCTGCAGTGAGGTCTCCTTGAAGTCTTCTCCAGGCTGAACAAACCCGGTTCTCTCAGCCTGTCTCCATTGGAAAGGTACTCCAGCTCTACAGTCATCTTTGTGGCCTCCTCTGGACTCACTCCAGCAGGTCCATTTCTTTCCTCTGCTAAGGACCCCAGACCCAGACAGAGTACTCCAGGTGGTGTCTCACTAGGGCAAAGTAAGGCAGAAAATCACATCCCTCTACCTGCTGGCCACTTCTCTTTTCATCAAGCGAGGATGTAGTTGGCTTTCTATGCATGGCTCATGTCCAGCCGTTCATGCATGACGTAAGTGCATGGTTCATGTCCAACCTTTCATCCACAAGAATCCCCACACACTTCTCACCAGGGTTGCTCTCAATGACTTCTTCTCCTGGTTTTCACTCTTGTCTGGGATTACCGACCCAGGGGCAGCACCTGACACTTGGACTTGTTGACCTTCATGAAGTTCATGGGCCCAATTCTCAAATTTGTCCAGGTCCCTCTGGATAGCATCCCATCCTTGTCTTGTGTCAGCTGCACTGCTCAGCTTGGTCTCATCTCCAAATCTGCTGAGGGTGCACTCAATCCCACTGCCTGTGTCATTGATGAGGATACTGAAGAGCACCAGTTCCAGGAGAGCTCTGATCACTTGTCACCAGCTTCCACCTGGACACAGAGCCACAACTCTCTGGCTGCATCCCTCCAGCCAATTCCTTATCCACTGAATAGTCCATCTATCAAATCTATGTCTCTCCAATTTGGAAATAAGGATGTGATGTGGGACCATATCAAAGTCCTTACAGAAGTCTAGGTAGATGATGTCTGTCAGTCTTTCCCTGTTGACTGTTGCCATCACTCCAGAGGTCACCAGACTGATGAGGCACAATTTGCCCTTAGTGAAGCTAAGTGCTGGCTTCCTTGAATCACCCCATCATCTCCTATGTGGCACACCACATGTTCTAGGAGGATCTGCTCCACGATCTTCCCAGGCACAGAGATGAGGCTTGCCAGTCTGTAGCTCCCCTTTTTAGTTTTTATTCTTTTTCCCCCTTTCTAAAACTCAGAGCAACAATTCCCTTTTTCCAGTCTTCAGGGCCTTCTTCTTGACTGCTATGAGTTTTCAAATACGATGGAGAGTGGCTTGGCAACAACATGAGCCAGTTCCCCCAGGACCCTCAGGTCCCATAGCCTGGTGGCTGTTTAGCTTCATCAAGTGATCCCAAACCTGCATCTTACTTTCAGTGAAATGGACTTCACTCTCCCCCACCTACCCATAGGGTCAGGAACTTGAGAGAAAGTGAACTGACTGCCAGTGAAGACTGAGGAAAAGAACTCAATGAGTACCTCCGCCTGCTCTGTATCAGTTGTTACTAGTACACACTTCTCACATATCAGAGGAGTACATTCTCCTTGGCACCCATGGCTTTTCACACAAGGTTTCTCTCCGTCCCTCTCAGTCAGGTGCCAGCACAAATGGTGAATGTGGGGATAGAGAGAGAATGCCTCCTTTTGAACCTTTTCTGTTCACTCTGATTATTGCAAATTCATCACAAGACTGGACCAACATACAGGTCCTAGACAAATGAGATATATTTCCTGAAATGCTGGCACACCGACTGTCACGGTTTCAACTGGCTAAGCACCAGGCTTCCACAAAATCTGTTATTTTTATATGGGTAAATAGGATTATATTGAGGTAAACTGGAAATTTGTGAGGCAAAACAGGCACACACTTGAGCAATTACAGTATGAGGAAAGTTTTATTACTAACAGAATAAAAGGCAAAAAGAAATAATACGAAATTAAAGCTAAACTCCCCTCTCTTCCAGCACCCCCCGCCCCCGGCCCCCATTTATCCAACCTGCACAAAGGACAACAAAATATCGATTTGGTCAGTTTCACAGTTCTTAAAGAAAAGTCTCTCCAATATTCAGAGGAAAAGCGGTTTTTTCTCTCCTTTAAACATGGTTTCTAAACTGCCACTAGCAACAGACCCACCGGAAATCTGCTGCCGTGAAAAACATCTCTCCCATGAATCTTGAAGTCTTTCCACACTGCCAGTCATGGGCCACACATGGGGTGTTTCTTTTTTTAAGGATAAGCAAATTCCAGCCTGAAAAGCAACGGCTCTCTTCTTCACAAAATCTCTAGAAGTCTCTTACAGCTCCTAGGTGACCTGGNCTCCTAGGTGACCTGGTGTGGCCACTTTTCTTTTTCCACAGGCTGCACACAGAATTCTCATCCTCCCATGCCTTTTTAAATGGATTAAAGAGGAAAGAATAGTTTGTGATATTGCAGTTTTTACCACGCCTAGAGAAAGCATTTTTAAGCTTCGCGCTGGAGTGCTCCGCCCTCTTTTCCTGCCACC
>VYZQ01032387.1:48085-59040 GCA_013400655.1 Mystacornis crossleyi | reverse complement strand
ACAAGACTTCCCAAGCACAAATGGCTCCTTTCCTCCAGCCCCTGCTGTGCTCGGCACCTCAGCACAGGAGATATGCCTGGAAAAATATTGCTGGGATTTCCTGTGGGCTTATGAGGATGTGAATCACATGCAAGTAGGCAGAACATCCCGTGTATATCATAGCACACATAAGTGCTGCTTTAACATCTATAATTTGTGTATCCTGCTGTACTTGGGGAAAAGGGAGAGGAAGGGAGCAAACTGTGCAAATATAATTCAACTTGGACACTGCATTCAAATATATTGAGGATGAGGATGAAGCCTAAAGAGGAAAGAATGCAGGGAGAAAAGGAGATTGTCCAAGGTGTCTGTTCCCAAAATGATGGAAAGAAGTTGACCAGAGGATGAAGGGAGTCAGTTGTCTCCTGGATGCCAAAATGTCTTGCTATGAGACTATGCTGCAGACGTTAGAGAGGAGGCTCACTGCGAAGATGAAGGCTGCAATCTATAGCAAGACTAACCCTCAAAACTCTCATCATGTCTTGCTCTCAAATATGTGCCAAGCTGGCTGTTATCAGCGTTGGGGTGGGGATGACAGAGGTACTCCAGACTGAAGTCACAGGAGAAGGGGCCTTATCTCATCGTCTGAAGGCAGACAGAAAGGAATCTCTGTGGGAGTTTCAGGGCTGGTTATATTTAGAGAGTGCTAAACCCAGCCCTTTTCAATTCAAAATCTGACAAACTATTGTATGGAGGGAGCTAAACCCCAGGGATCCAGTCTCTCTTTGATATGTTTGACTCCCACTCAAGGCAGTGGAAGGCTTTATGCATCCCTGCTTTATGCAGGGATACTGCTCTTCACAGTGAGGCAATTTGTTTTTTGATTTGTGTTGATAAATTCACTGACCATGCAGCCCTGCTAGATACATGTGGGTATCTCCCTGGTGGGCTCAAGGACTGCAGAGACCAGCTCAATATTTCAAATTAATTATTCTGGTGGAATGATTCTGTAATTGAGTTTGCAAGTCACACACAAGCCTAAATTACCAGTAAAATGTAGCTCCAGTCGTATGCCTAATTTGCACACACAGTTGTTCTGCAGTTACTATATGCCTGCACATGATCTTTTAATGACAACTTCAGATTCTAATATACACAGGTTACATTCTAAGTCAATGGCTACGTCAGATTTCAGATTATTCTATGGAATTACTCTAGTCATTACATCTCCTGTATTCAATTAACATTAGCATCCTGGAATATTGAAAATTTTAATATGAGCTGATTACCCCCCATAAATTAAGTTGAAACAATTGTTTTCATAAAGATATGTGGTCTCTGTTTAAGATAAATATTCTATTATACAGGATGTTGCACTGTTTGGAAGAGGAAAAATACAGATGGGTTAGGTTTCAAAGTTGTCTCTTGTAGCCAAAATAAATTTTTATTGTAGTTCCAGACAGCTTTAGTTTTAATAGGCGTTTAAACTCAAAAGCTGTGGGTTTTATACTAACTCAGTGCCTACCTTTAAAAGCCTTACTAATAGGAAGTGAAAAGCATTACAGAGATGAAAAAGCAATTCTCTAAGAACCTAAAGCAAGAACAGATGGATCGTTTTAATGCAGAGTTAGTGTAAACTATTCCATATTGTTTCTGATTTCCTGTAACACTGAATTTTTGTAACAGCAAGTCAACATTGTAACATTTTAAACACTATGTTCTGATATGAACCGGACTATAGTCTCTGACTTCTCCAAAACAGATTTCAATTTCTAGTGGAATAATAATGGAAATATTTTGTCTCTCTGGTACTTGTCTGAAGCATATCAACTGTACGCTCCAGTGATGGGGATTTCCGATAGCCATTAGGTGTATAAACATCATGTATTAACTCCATTTCTCATGTGCTAGTTAAGGCAGTCCATGATGGGCATGTTAATGATAAAGCCTATCAGTACAAACACAGAGATCTTCAAACTGAGATTCTGAAGCACAGGTTTTTCTCAAGTTTTCACCATGAGGTTCTTTTATATAAATTCTTTACCTTTGAAGTATACCTATAGCTAATGAAAACTCCCCATTTGCCTGCAAAAATAAAAAAAACTGGGCTATTATTATCTTTTTCCTGCAGGATTCTTGAAAGGCAGAAAACAGGCTGCTGCTCCTACAAAAAAAATTGAATGCTAATGTTTTCCAAAATTTGTAGAACCCAATCCATAGAAATATGAGCCAAAAGGCCAAGTTCATGACCTTAACTCAATAAAGCCTGACACAGCCACACCACAGAGCCCTCCAGCCTCGCACCTTATCTTGCAACATGACCAGTAACATATGCTCACAGAAGAAGAGAGCATGTGTAGAGTGATCCTTTCCTTTCTGCAGCCTCACAGCTTCTGCCAGTCAGTGCCTCACAGCCCGCCTGAGCCCAGAGGTGCACGTGGACACTCGTACTCCATGTGCCAATGGCCTTGTCACCCGTGCCTTAGTCCAGCACCTCTTAACACTTGTGATGACTGGGAGGCCTCAAGCCTGTGCCCATGCAACAACAACACAGAAATTACTTCCAACTCCTGCTTCTGATTTCTAGTTTAGAGCTATCCAGTGTGCACTCTCTTTTCTGGTTTTTAGATTCTCAGGTGCTCTGAATTTTTTAAATACTGCTATTTACTTTTCACACACTGCCCCACAAAAAAAAATATGTTAAAAATCACGAAGGGCTCTTTTTCTGTGGTACCATTACTGTTTGATTCCACTTCTCTCCCTCTTTCCTGCTGCCCCTCCTTTTATGGGTTAGCTTACACACATTAAAAGAGTAGTCTGCCAACTCTTTCATCCCTCAACCTACCTGCTTCTTATGAAACACTCTCCTATGATCACTTCCCTCTCCCAATCCCCTAGTGCATGGATCTCAAAACTCTTCCCTCCCCAGCTCACTAGGAAGGGGAAGGGTTCTGCAAACACCTGGCAAGCTATGGATTTCACTCTGACAACTGTCACACTGAAAGAAATAAAATCGTACTGAGTTTGAAAGCCCACCTAAAAATACCATGTCTCCTTAGATTCCAGTAGCTTTCCTGGCTTCTCTGCTTGCTTCAGTTCGCTCTTCAGCAGCCTGTTTGGTACAGGCATTTTAACCAAAATGTTTATTTTTACTGGAATCGTTTTAGTGAACCATGGCTAATCCATGATCCTCCTTAATTACAGCAATCTCCTCTCAGGCTTCACTGACACATTTTTTCCCCATCTTCCACAATCAGATGAAATTTAAACTGTCATAACCAAACTTTCTTCCAGCGAATATGACCATGTTAACAGTTGCTCTTATCCTTTTCCTACCCTGCCTGAAAATCCATAATCAATTTACATATCTCATTATATGTTACTGAATTTCTCTTTGATCCTTCTGGTCCCAAGTTGTAGGGTGAAACTCCCACTCACTGGGACCATGGGAGAGGTACTGTAAAGCTCAGCTGTGTCCCACTATCCCTGTTGTTTTTTGTACTTGCCTTTTTCACTTTTCCTTTTGCACTGCCCCTCTCTGCCTCAGCTTCTTCACTGAGTTCCTTTAAAAAATTACTAGCAACAATTTAATTAAAATTAGTAATTTACAGTTTCTGAGTTTGAGAAGAGATCCAAACTCAAGATGTCTGGCATTCCCACATGTCTGCTGTTAGGCTGCAATGCTCAGAAGTACAGGAGACGTTCTACAAGTCTCCTTCCCAGTGAAATAACACTGGGCTTTATGTATTTCCAAGACAAATACTGATGAGGGGACAATTTTTGCACCTACCAGAAATGCAGAGTTTCTTCGTATTACCTTCTTACTCTCTAAAAGAACTTTTGCTGTGCAAAAAAAAGGTGAGAGGCCTTCAAATATCAGAGAAAAGCAGCCATCAGAAGCAGGTTTACTCTTCATTTGCCTTTATTTCCATTCAAATCTGTGAGCTCAGTTAAGGCTTTGCAAATACAGCCATTCTACTGCTGTGAGCTGTCTGCCCAAGCCAGTACCTGTGTGCTCCATCCGAACTAAACTGTGTGTGGGGATGGTGTATCCATAAGTTTCTGGTGCACAGGGAATAGTTGAGGGCAGTATGTTCTGGGTTTAAAATTAGAGATGATTATGGAGACTAAGAAGTTATAAATTTTTTAAAATGCAGATTCAAAGCCTTGCCTGGGATAAAAATTGTGTTTTGATTGTTACAAAAGTTTAATGAGTTCTAATAACTTCTGTTTAAAACCAAATGTGTAACCTCCAAATCAGAGTGGCTTACAACTCCCTCCAGTTGTTAAATGCTCTCAAGATGGGAATTATAGATAGCACACAAAACATTTGAAGTTCTGGCCAACAAGAAATGTATCCTAAGTGGCTGGTTTCCACTTTGTTCAAACTACGACCCATTAAAATGCAGACAGATTTAAGATAGGATTCAGGTCTGTGTTCAGCCAGTTTAGTAGAGTAACCCAAATAAATATCCAACAAATTGGTTTGGATGCCTGTGTAAACAAAACATCTATAAACAACTGCAATAAACCCCAGCAAAAGAGTCTGCATTTTGCTTGGCAGAATGTTTTCTTTATGCACTTAGATTAACAAACCATGATCTCATCATTAGTCAACAAGATACTAGGGAGACCATCAAAGCAAACTACGGGAGAGTTGAGATTGATTCATGCCAAACAAATGTTTGTAGCCAACAGCTGTATTACCACTGATTCTAATTTACTCAGCAGGATTCTCCTTTCATTTCTTAAGTGAGACGACTGTCCCAATGCATGATGTAGACAGAATGTCTTCCTGCTGCACAGGCAATGAGCTGTGTGAGCTCTCCTGGATCACACAGTCATTTACTGGTTTTCGGCTTCATGAAGAATCGCAACCTGGCATTTTCTACTTCAGCAGTAAGAATCCTAAAGGTGATTTGACCTGTTCTGAGAAGTCTGTGAGCTTATGGGGCTACACACATACCCTCAGTAAGGATTTAGGGAGACTACATTAGCATTCATTCTTGCTTCTGTGGAATCTTTTGGATCATATCTTGGACCGTTTGTGACTCCTTAATGAAAAGAAGTTGTTTCCCTTTTCCTTCCTTTGTGTTTTTGGTAGCATTTAGAAAGCTGTCCTTGGGCAACTGTTCTGCCTCTTTGCCTACGAAAGACGCGTGTCTAAAGGAATCACCTTCTTAAACCCAACACAAATAGGATGGTGTATCAGTCCTATCAACCTTTACAAGAGTTTAGCCACGGACTTCCATGGGGCCAGGATTTAACCTAAGGGACAAATGACCCATTTATAGTTTAGGATTCTCTCCAGGAATTTGTGTTTGGGATTGCCTTTTCACCTGTGCTGCACTATTCAGTGTGCTCTTGTCAGGGCTGCTCCTCACACAGGGCATTGCACAGTCAAATAAAGCTGCTCTTCTTTGTGTCAGTATTTCAAATTCATTTGTCCTTGCAGGAGACACACCCTGAACATGCCATGAGGTTCTAAAATGCTTCTCAGAAAGATTTTGCATATAATCTGGAATTCTTAAAAATAAGGCAGACTGAGTGAGCAGAAGCATGGGTTTGAGGGTTTTGCCAAAACACTGACATCCAGTACCTCAATAACTGGGGAGAGAAAACTGTACTTCTGGAAAACATTGAAAATTTCTGTTTGGCCATACCATCTCTTCAAAACGTAATCAATCTCTTGTAACTTAAACCACACTCTTCTTCAGATATTCTCTCAATATCCCAAGAAAGGTATACAGGGTATTGTTTCAAATGCCTAACTAACTGATGATGTGTATCTCCTCTGCCAAATTTTGCACTGTTCATGGAATCTGTTAACCTATACATCTCCCTGTGCAGTTCTTTCCTTCACTGTCTTGTCTGTGGCAGTGTCAAGAAAATGACCTGCTGTTCAGCTGGGCTGCAGTTCCCCTACATTCAGGTGTTCCCTGATGAATTACTGTTTATCTGTGAGCAAAGGAAGGTTCAGAGCAAAGGAGAACGCAGACATTCCGAATGACAGAGCTGAAGAGGAAGTACCACAAACCTTGGAGGTTTGCTTTTGACTCACGAGACTTTCAGTGCTTTAACAGTAACAGGCAAAGCCACCTGTACCCTTTAGAAATACAGATTTCTGTCTGAAAACAGAAGATTAGGAGAACATGAAAGGCAACAAACTTTTTAAAATTTCTGCACTAAGTATATAAAATGTGACTGCTAAAGCCTCCTCTTGAAAGAGACATTAAACTTCTATAGAGAAGGCATAAATAAACAACAATCAAATGTTTTAGATCTTGATACATTCTCACTGCCCAACGTCACACCATTCACAGTCCAGGAACAGACCCTTCCAGGACTATCCTTCAAATAGCTTTGTTGCACAGGGGTGCCTCAAAATACTTTTTTAATCTTCGTTGTTACTGGTCTGCATAACAAATTGTTTTCTTTGAGATGGACCAAATTACATCTGCCTCACCCTCCATGCAGCTTACAAGGTTATGGTACTTCACAAGCTATCCAGGGATACTCCTGATATCAATCTTGAAGTCTATTCAAAACAAGGATGGGGAGTCAGGGCTTTCTCTGCCAACATTCCTGCTGAATAATCACACAGCTCCATTATCTGTGGGGGAGTCCTCTCTTGCAGCGTTCCCTCTCCAGGCTGTGCTGCCTATTGGGAGCTCAGGGATAGAGCTGAGAGACACTGCAGGAAGCGTGTCCTGAAAGCCCATGCAGATTGCAACACTATCACTTATCCCTTTCATGCTGTCTTTCTCCATAAAGAGAGGGTCAGTCACAAAAGGCCGCCTTTGTCACTAAATAACCGCGGTGCTGGTGCCTTCCCTAAGACTTTTCTCAACTTGTAAGTGCTCAGCGCACAATGGGAGCACAGTGAACAAAAATGCTGAGCAGCATGAGCCCCACCATTCTGATGTCTAACAGAATCTCTTAACAGGAAAGACACAGTGAAGCTTTCTATTAAGTTTTTACTTGGAAATTTGACAACAACTTCCCTGTATTAAAAATACTTCAGACTACGCTTTTCCAAATTAACACCACTGTTTCAAAGCCCTTTGGACTTTAATATATGCCATATACACTATACTTGGACTTGCATACTTGTCAATCACTTGTTTGCACGGAATCCTTTCAAAATCTTTATTTACATGTACAGAAGTGTTTTGACATTAAAGTAGAATGGAAGGCAGAGAGATGAGGGCTGGACACGCTGCTCTGGCTTCCTTGATCTGTCCTGCTCTTTGTGAATTTTTGAGGGGAAATAGCTGGTTGTTGTTCTTTGAGAGAGGGAGGTTCAAGGCGGCGAGGGTGTGAATGGCATTGGCTGGCACTGGCTATAAACACAGCACTCGGGTTTCCAGTGTACATTTCCAGCACAGTTTGAGGCTGGAATTTCCAGATGATGTGCTCAATGTATGCGGTGGGGGTGGAAGGCAGAAAGGATTCTTTTTTTTCAGGCTCACTTCTGGCTGTCAGTCCAANACGGCCCCACAGCTCAGTCTGGCAGGGCAAGCAGTGAGAGAGGACACGGACAAGGCTCAGGTACTCAGTGACTGCTTTGCCTTACATGTTTTTCTGTTTGTTTCTGGGTTTAGGGGGGTTGTTTGGGGTTTTTTTTTGTGGGTTTGGGGTTTTTTTTGTTTTTGTTTTTGTTTTTGTTTTTTTTTGTTGTTGTTGTTTGATTGTTTTTTTGTTTGTTTTTTTCTTAAGAAAAAAACCTCAGTCACACTCAACTGTAGTATCACCAGATAAATAGCTAATCACAAAGGTACATGAAGTGGTTCACAATTCCTTCATTATCCTGTGGGGTTTTTCCTTTGTTTTTTTTCCTTTGGGGGCCCTGGTTTCTGTTTCATTTGCTTTCTGATTACTCCAGTGCTGACTTAACTTTCTCTAGCAGACTGCCTTAGGTTCTCTAAGAGGTTCAGCTTCTCATCCATTAACCCCTTGCTGCAGGGAATCTCACTCACATAACCTTAGAAAGAGCAAACAGATAGACCAGAGTACTACATGGAGAAAAAAGCCCAGCTCTAGACTCACTCCCATCTCATTTCACCTCTGACTTTCTGTGTGACATTAAAACATGTCCCAGTTAAAAAAAAAAAAAACAAAACAAAACAAAAAAAAAAACACTTACCAAGGTTCTTAGGCTTCTCAATATTCAATAGGTACTTTTAATCCTGTGTTTTACCATGTAGCAGCCTAAATCTACCTGTGATTACTTCCTTAGCTGCAAAATGGACACAGTTACACTGCAACTGTATAAAATTTATCTATTTTGGATTTGTTGATCCAGGGAGAGGAGAATTTCTAGGGAGCACAGCTGCCCCTCCAACTGTACTGATGTGGAATCACATCAAATCTGTAGCTGTCAGATTGCCACTCCATTTAACCTACTCTCATGTTCATTGGTGAGATCTGCAATTTGTGGCGGCTCCAGCTGATCCCACAATCTACAAAGACATTTTGGAGGTTATTTTGACCTCCTCAACCCATATTAAGATTATCTGTGGTGCAGCTGCGGGTCAGGTGTGGGATGGTGCTTTTGTAACTTCTTGCCCTTGTTGGTATTCTGCTCTGTTCTGTTAATCCTGCAGAGGAGGAGGATGATTCCATCAGAATTTGACGTANCACTTCTGGCTGTCAGTCAAACATAGCAACAAAATCAGCTCCAATTAACGGGATATGCAAGGAATTTCATGATAATGTCAACACTCCACTCCATCAATACAGGGGTAAAGAAAAAAAGCTTGTGGTTTTTTGTGGGTTTGGGGTTTTTTTTGTTTTTGTTTTTGTTTTTGTTTTTTTTTGTTGTTGTTGNTGGTGCTTTTGTAACTTCTTGCCCTTGTTGGTATTCTGCTCTGTTCTGTTAATCCTGCAGAGGAGGAGGATGATTCCATCAGAATTTGACGTATTAAGCCTCGTGAACATGTCAGTGGTTTGGGTGGAAGTAATTCTAGTTACATCCCTTTCAAATTTCTTATTCAGCCCTCCTAAAATGCCCCAAAAGAAAGCCCCAAGCCATTTTAGCATAGCTACACACGGGTGAATGGTGCACAAACTTTGCGCTGTGCCTTATCCCCTCTCAATTTCCAGGGGAAAAAGAAATGGAAAGCTGTCCACTACTGATGAGAATATGTTTGGAACGAAGAACCTGCTGGATTATTTAAAGCTCTGTTCTACTGATAGCCAACATTGGCTGTTAAAATGAACTGTATGACTACATTCCTGTAAAATGTGTCTCCATTTCCTTTCAGGTTGGGAAGCTGATCCAAGAAGCAGCTGGAAGGAGTAATTTGAAGAGAGTCACACTGGAGCTGGGTGGGAAAAGCCCAAACATTATTTTCGCAGATGCTGATTGTAAGTCAGCACTTCCATATTTTTCTTAAAAACATGTTTGCATGAAGTCTTTTTCCTTTTTTTCCTTTTTTTTTAAAAACTAATTTTAGAGCACATCTTTCATACAAAGTGAAGTGAAGCAATACAGCTGTATCTAATGGCACTTTTCAAATTTACAGAAGCAGCCTAAGGTGTGATATCTTTTATAAAAATACAACTTTTGAACCCACAGATTCATAGTCAACAAGAAAGCAAAAGAAAGGTTATAACCAAACATATAGACATGGTGCTTTTCAGAGTCATAGTCACACACATTTGCCACCCTATGCTCTGCAGCAAGGTGATTTAGTACTTTAAGTCTGGAAATCCTGTGATTTTTTTATTTCACAGCAATTATAAAAAGGAAGGGCTTTTATGTACACTTGACTTCTTAATCTAGTCAGTCCAGCATTCCTTTGTTAAGTAGCTATAAAGGGAGATTATCCCATTTTTTAAATTTTCACAACTAAAGAATTGTGTATTGAAATATCCTCACTGCCACTATCAAGCAGGGAGCTGAAGATTTTGGCAGATGTATGATGTTTTGCAGCTGAGATTTTTGGCACCTGAGAAGGTACAGGACAGCTGTTTAGGACAGGATATAAACACAAGCTGGAAGTTTCTGCTTAAATGATCGGCAATGAAATAGTTAAAATGTTGATATCTAAATTGTCAGCAGGAGGTTTTGAAGTTAACACCCCGTTAAGAAGAATGAGAGGGCTCACACCTTGTTTCAGGCTGTATGCAGGCACACTGTACTCAATGCCTTTTCTGAGTACTTTGCAACCCCAATAAAAAGACACATAAGGATTTGGTCTTATAATTTAAGAGGAGGAAGTGAATAGAATGATTTTGAATAGCATGAATTACAAGAGGAGATACAATCTTGTATCCATTTTCAAAACTTATCAATATTTGAAAAACTAGGGAAAGCTTGACAACTTCCAGCAGCTTGTCTACCTAGAAAAGCTTTACGGAGTCGAGGATTGAAATTTCAGTCACAGTCATCCTGGTAAGCTAAAAAAGCTCTTGTCAGCTGGAGCCAGACACAGATATTAGAGCCTTCTACCCCAGTTACTCATCTCCACCTCCCACCAGATATCACCACACCTCAAATGCCCCTCACCTACTAACTCCGACTTGATCACCTAAACACTTCTGGTAGTGACACGTGCCAGAGGCAGGTCTGTATTCTGACCTTCCACGGGGCAAGGACAACTGCTCTCTGGTCTTCCCACAATTACACCCTCCAGCACTTGGTCTAAGACTTAGACTTCAAAGCTCTGATTATTTAAAAACAGCAATTGGCTCACCGTTCCAAAGGAGCTGTTTGTTCTGCTTGAGAAACACTGTGTGCCAAAAGTTAGCAGGAAGCATGATAAAGCTGTTGAAGGTTTAGTGCACCAAAAAAACAGAGAAGAATAGTTAGAGCCCCTCATGGTGAAAAACTATTAACAATAGGGGAAGAAACATTAGTTAATCACAACTATCAACTAGTGCTTTCAATCTCCATGGAGCTGCCAGGGAAAATTTGAATGTGGTCCAGGGAGCACCCCATATAATTTTTCTGAAGACCACACTGAGGGCAG
>VYZQ01032387.1:12755-35758 GCA_013400655.1 Mystacornis crossleyi | reverse complement strand
CACACAGAGGCCTCATTTATTTGTGTGCTATTACTGCCTGTGATTACACTGGGAATCATTAAGTACTTGTTACAGCTTTTACTAAATAATGTCTTGCCATCCCCACCATGCTTGTGCACCTCAGGTGATGTTATTGGCTGGTACTGAGTTTTCAATTATGTTTGGGCTTTTTTGGCCCAGGACAAAAATATGAGCAAGTTCTTTCACAAGTGAGGTGTTTAAAAGCCTGTCACATTATTACCTGCTGCCTACAGAATCTCTTCCAATCTATCACTGACAAACTAAACACTATCTCTTTCTTCTTTCCAGCTGCAGAGCTCATCAATTCCNCTCATCAATTCCCCAGAATTTTTAAAAAGAGGTTTCATTTTATGTTTTAACTTAGAATTGAGAAAATCTACTTTAGAAGTACAGTAAATCATCCACACAGTATAGCTACATGATCTGGGGTGACAGAACTACAGCCTCAGGTGTAAGTTTTCCTAGCTGCAGAGTCTATGCTATGAACTGTTGAAAACTCCAGACCTGATCAGCAACTAACTTTTGCATGTTCTTACCTTCCTTTACTCTCTGAGGACCTCCTCTTAGATTTGAAGTTGTATGTGTCCTTCACCACACTGCTGGCTCAGGACGAGTCTCCAGCACTTTGTAGTGTGGCAGCCCTCAATATTTTGTAACTCATGTCAAACTGTGTATGTGTTTTTAAAGCAATATGTATACGTGTCGTTAATCAGATCTGGTAGTACATTCACAGACATGGAGATAAACAAAGTATTCCTGAGTTGTTAAATCCAAATGCCATCTACTTCTACTGTAGTGTATGTCAGAGTGAAGAAAAACAAAATACAGCAAGTAAGAGATTAGTTATCTTTTAAACTGCAATATAAAATGTGAAAAAGGAGATTTTACTTCTTTTCTCCTACTTACTTAAAAAAGAACCTTCCTGTGCTTACAGCATTTACACCATGTACTCTTTTGTATTCTTTTTGTGTATTTTGTATGTCTGTGCTTTATACCCAATACATTCAGGTAAATAATATAGAGTTGCCATTTTTTCCAACCCTGTCACTGCAGCTCCATTTGATGTACATGGATTTGTGAAATCTTTTTTAGATATACCATCTGCATGGATCCAACAAAACATTTTTCCAGTCCCTGCAGCTTTTTGTTACAGTTTTTAATCATGTATATAGTTATATGTTATTAAAAAAGTAAAAGGATATTTTCTATGAAGTTTTTTCCATTAAAAAGGTTTAGAGAAAGACTTTAGACTGTGAGACTCCTTTATTGTTGACAGAGCTATAAAATATTAAAAAAAATATTTTCTTAGCAAAAGATCTGCTCTCACAGTAGCTTTATTTTCATTTGCAGAAGTGAACGAAGTAAAAGGCCAATTACATTTTCTGGAATATTATTGCAGCTGTATGAAAACACTTGTGAATTGCAGATCTAGGTCATAGTCAAAGTTCATCCTCACCCTTATGGTCATAAAGTTTAGCTATTGGGACAGGTCTGAAGTCATCAAAACCAGTGGGGCACCCTCAAAAACTGCTGCATCACAGCTTGATTTTTGGATAATGTTTTAAAAAATCATGATGCCTTTTCTTTTTCTAGTAGATGTTTCACAGAGATTATTAAATTAACACTCAGATCTTTTATGGAGTGATAGTCTACTTATCTTTGATTTCAAAATGCTAAAATGGGACAAGCACAGACTGAATTCATATGGCCAGGTACTACACAACTCTCCCTCAAGCAATGCCTTTAGTCCAGGTTACTTTCATTGCCAGGAACTGCATTCCTTTTTGAAATGGTGCATACTTAGGTAAAGTAACTCCTCAGTTAATAGGGCCAAGCTCCTTCATTGTATGGTAAGCAATGGTCATACCTCAGCGTCACGGAATAATGCTGTTGGTTTAATCAACACCCAAAGGGCAATCACAATAACGTAACTTGACTAGAATAGATGGGATAAAGGAGAATAAAACTCAATAATAGGAGGGAAATTGCATTCTTAGGAAGGAGTACTGTTCCTGACAGTCTGGAATATCAGGTATATATTAAGCAGAGTATCATTTCTGTTTAACTAGTGGCATGGACAGCTCTGTCCTGTGACTTTGGGTGGACAATCAGCATTTTCCATATTCCCCATCTCTCTGACTCACTTGCAACTTGTCTCACCACTCCAAGCAGCCCCACAGGCACAAGCACCTTTCCTGAAAGCGAAACAGAGGAAAGTAGGTTGTTCCGGAACCCACTGAAAATAAGGAGTGTTGTCTTCCAGTGAAATGATCAAAGTTTAGTCCATAGTAAGTAAGTACTCTGTGGAGCTCCAGTCAAAGTGAATGTATCAATAAAAGTGTACTGGTGTAGTAAGGGGAGAGTTTGGAACTAATTGTGCATTTCTTCTAGAAAAGGATGTGAAGAAAGGCAAAAAGTTTCAATTCTGTGGCCTTCAGTCAAAGCAGTGGGTATTGATACTACTTGGATAGCATTCACACGTTTACTGGTGCCCTGTTACAGAGAATGCTTTTTCTCTTTCTCCCCACAGAGGCCAAGATGAAAAATCTTGCCTGGCATATGCGGTGGCACTCTGTGTCACAGTACCCTCTTATTTCTCAGTTCCAGCCTGAAAAAAAGAGATCCATAATAACACTGAAATCGGGGCACCAGTTGAGCTAGAGAGGAAGTCAAGGACAAGCAATGCACTGTACTTTTTACTTGTGACTCTGCATGGTTACACCTAGAGCTCTGGAAAGCTACACTTACCACCTTACATTTGCATCCATATGTCTCCATTTACTGCATGCTAAGTCCATCAACACAGGAAGTTATTTTTCTCATAACAGCTTCATACCACAATGACTGATATTCACAGTGCTATGTCTATCAGGAAGCAGGAAAAGCCTCTGTGGCTATTAGATGCCATCAACACTCCCAACCCATTCAGACAGATTTCTCTCAGCACATTAGACTACAGCTGCATAAAACGCATCTTCCTCCCTCGTCCTCGTTAAATACACAGTCTATAATTCTTTCTGTATCTTCACTGCATCTTCTGTGTCCACTGACAGCGCACAGGTATCAGAGAACCGTGTGTGGCTCTGCCAGAAAGCTCAGGAACTCCTGAAGAGAGTGGGGGACTTTAGCATGAAGTTGGGCCATTTGTAAGGATACATTCGTCTAAAGAATAGTGATATAATCTCACATTACACTAAAGTGTGGCTAGAATATGCTACTACTAAGGCTTGGGGTCCCACTTCCCTCTTCCACCCAGCACAGTGCGGAGTGCTGGGATGCTGGTTTCAATAAGTACTTTCCTAATTTTTCTCAGAGGACCAGAACTGACACACTGGAATTCAAGGTTGACACATGTAACAGATGATTACAGCTGGCTGCAGCACAAGTTCAGGTATTTCAGTGGTGCAGAGCAGGTTAAGCTTACTGTGTAGCCACAGCTGCTACCCTGGGTAGTGCTCAGCACCAAGTGCCTGGTTATCTATGCCTTAGGCCTAGAGGCTGCACATACACACAGGACTGAGACTCCATCCCAAAGACAGTGAGTAGAGGCACAAGGCTGACTTGCCTCTCAGTACAGCTGGGGTAAGTCACCACAGCTGTTGCATGATGTCCGTACCTAAGGCCCTCATCCTATTGCTAGAGAGGGAGAAAAAGCACATCTGCATGTCCCTGGTTCCTAAGAATGGTTGATTCTGAAACAGTTCTACCAGCTGAGTTTACATCCTAAACCCTCACTAAGAGCCAGCCTCATCCCATTAGCACAGGTATTCTAGAGCTCAGTTGCACCATAAAGACCACAACTATTTCTTTCTGATATCATAAAGTTAGATCCACTCAAGCCAGTACTGAAGAGAGACTGCATCTGCAATCCACTGCTTCTTTATGGTAAACATTTGCACTGTTACTTTTCATGGGTTTCTAGGATGAGTTTCATCAAATAACAGAGGCTATCTTGTACTGTGCACAGCACATGTATTTTTGGCTGTGCCTGCAGTGCCAGGAAGCATTCCAGGGAACACTTTTTTCACCTGATTTCATGTGAAATTTATAAAAACATCATGGAGGGCCTTTGCCATCAGCTCTAATGCTCTGAAATCACCAGTGCCTAGGAAGGCTGGGACATATGCTGGGACGAATTGCCTTAAAGATAACTGAGCATACAATACTGATACGTTCCCCAGTGCATTACTGTAACCATTTCATGTACTGTCATTTAAGCCTAATATCTGACATCAAATCTGCAGTTCTAGGATGCTTTCAAGGTATTTTTAACTGCCTGGAGTCTCTTGATGAGACACACTACATAAACCTGGATTGTGCTACCACAACAGCAATAGACTATAAGAAAAGCTCCAGCTGCAGAGGTTGCCAAGGAGGCTGTGCACACAGCAGGCTGGAGCAACCCAAAAGGGTGCTTGTGAAATGTTTGTGCTGCTGGCAGGCAGCACATTGCCAGGGCAGATCACACATCATGCATTTGCACATCAAATGAAGCTGCACTGGTCCGAGAGCATGGGAAAGGCCTGTCTTGAACGGCATGTGTCCTACTTCCTAAACATGTATATTTTACACTTTACACTTGGTTATTGGCCAGATTGAAAGTACCGCTAGTTCCCCAAAGCTTGTCGTTTTGCCTTTGAAGTGGAACTGTTTGGATAATGTTTCCTTTGGCAATTTATCTATGTAACAAAGCAGGAACTTAACTGCATTGGCCTCTCCAATCCACCACTAGCTTTTGTCGAAGTCTTCACACGCTTGTGTATAAGCACTCTCACAGAATTTGATCATTTTTTGTGACCTTGCTTAGCCGCTCTCCTTCTCCCTTATGGTTCCTCATGGTGAGGCTGGTGCTCATATTAACTCACTTTGTTTTGGGGGTTTTCCCTGATCTGTGTAGGCCTGGCTGAGTTCCCATTTCCTATAGCAGCATAATTAGCAAGATGTTTGTATGCACCTCGCTCCTGCTGCCAAACAAAATGTGTTTCTACTGCTTGCCCTTGCAAAAGGGCTTCAGCTCATGGTCCATGGCTTTTCTCTCTCTGTACTCTCACCATACCACAAAATGGGACACAGAGTAGGATCTTCTGGGAAATTTCTGTTATTTTCTACTTTCTATTGGGCCAAAACCTCTCCCACAATCTTTGGCACTTGACATCTAATCTCAATGCACAGACAGTACCTGGCAAGAGAGGCCTCCTTTCAGTTTTTGATTTTGAACATCACAAACATTCAGGTTTCTGGGAAGGATGCTGAATGGAAAGGCACTCTTTGCTCCCACCAAGAAACTGCCGGTTAGGGATTTTGGCTAAAGCAGTCCCCACTAGGAGATGCCTAGTGGCATTTGACACCACTAGGTCAGAACTCACAGTTGTTCATTCACCAGGGAAGACTGTGGGTCTCAGAGCTGGCTGGTGAGATGTCCTATCCCAGGCTGAACAGCTGTGGGGACTAAGCAGCCAGACTACTCAAATCAAATATTCCAAGAAGTCCAGAAAAGTCACCAAATACCCTTCAGCCTTACTCCTCCAGAATCATGTGCATATTTTAAATACAATCTGGCTGTGAAATCAAGGAGAAAAACATATTGTTGCCAAAGAAATGGGCATTGACAGAGTTACCAGTCTGTTGTTCCTGAGTAGCCTGGAGCTCCCAAGCAGTACCAGAAAAACTGCCACACTACAACGCTGCACTGCCCCAGAGTTGCCTCGCCACAGGGGTGCCACGTCTGGTGTAAGGGAGGAGGCTGCTGAGAGCACCACGCTCTTTCTGTCCTGGCATGAAACTAAACTGGTTCAAGACCCTTTCTTGAGAATCTCTCCCATGTTCCTCCACAGTGCACACTGCACACCTTAAGCCACGGGAAGCCATTCCTACACTGCTCCAGGGGGCTGCTAAATTGGCCAGGTCTCTGAACACACCAATATACACAGAACCACCTACTCCCATAACAAAGACTGCAGCAAAACACAGAGAAATTCCTAGTCAGTCTTTGCTGCAGCCCAACCTCTCCAGCAGTCTCCCCCTTGCAGCATTTGCCTCCCAATGATAAATATATTTATGGGGAAAAATGCCCAGGAAATACCACTGGTAAAACAGACTCTTACAGGAGTTTCCTTAGGGAACATCTGACACTCCACAAATCCCATTAGATTCCCTTTGGTGAACTTTTCTGATGACACTATTTCAGATAACTCTAGTGGGAAAATGATGGTAGGCTTCAGCTGTCCAATGCCTTTCAAAGAAACACAGAAAGAGGCACATATCTCTTGCATCTGTAGCAACTTCATAGTCAAGTCTCTAAGACAAATGTTTTAATTAATTTCCTATTCCATTATAGAGCCATAAAAACTACGATGACAAAATCCCTGCAGAGACTGTTTCTCAGTGTTCAGAATCACCTTTTGGCTCTTTCCTATGAAAATATCAAGTCTGCTTTCTTCCCTGTAGTGAACTGCATGTGTATTTTAGAAAGGCTGGTGCAATGCTAAAAGACAGGGTTGCTGGTTGATTTCTGTTGTAAAATCACATAGAGCATCCTGAGCTCTTTCTCAGGGTTTTGGCAAAGAGGCTCTTTTAAGTAACTGTGTTCTTAGGTAGAACAGCAACAAATGACTCCATGATTTGTTTTTACAACGTCCTCTCTGGGAAGACTAATTACCAGCTAACCTTCTAGCATGCAGTTTCAAACATGAAAAGAGTGAGGCCCCATTCCTTTTCAGGAAAAATTCATACTACAGCCTGCAGAATTTGTCTGGGTGGGGCATTTTGCTGAAAGTTTCTAAAAGCTCTAGGATCATGGGCTGGCCAAGATATTTCATGATGCTTTTAGAATTTTGAAAAATTGAGTGGAAAAAATCCCACACTTTCCTCAGTTTTACCATTTGTCTCTTTGGGGTAGTAATACAGTCACCAAAACAACTCCACTGGAATGCTGTTCTCAGCTGCTTTGCTGACAAAGCACAGAAGAAAAAAGGTAAATTTCATGCATTAGTTGTGGAAGTTGTGTTCAGCAGCAAGAACCATATTGCACAGAGCATTGTGTTGAGCCACCAGCAGATTCTGCCTGAGGAAGGAAATCAAACTGATGGGCTTCTTCCAGTTTGTCTTAGTTTCACACAAAGTTCCAGGACAAGCAACTTTTCTTCCTTATTATTCTTCCCATTGGACTTCTTTCTCCCTTCTTAACGCCTCTTCCTCTTGGAGTAAATGGTGCCTCTCTAAAGGTTTGGGCTGAGGCAAAGCCCCGAATGCGCATGTAGTCTCTGCCGGTATTTTCCAGCTTTGCAGTTACACACTGGGAAGGCCAGGCGGTAGCTTCTCATTAGACTGTGTTCCTGTGTGATTCAGACTGCAGAACCAAGGCAGCAAATGTCACTGAGTTTTCTGGACTCAGGCACAGCAGCCAGGGTTTGGTAAATCATCAGTCACATTTGCACAAGCCTATCTTAACCATCCTCACCAGTCCAACACACTTTCCCCCCAGTTACAGTTACCAACCTTTATAGCAAATAATTTTGTAATCTACTTCTACTGGGCACCTAAGCAGCAGCAAATATACTGTATGTTCAGAACTTATTTTTCAAACGTTTTATAACCTTTAAAATAAAAGTAAACTTGCTAGGTTTTTAAGTCTTTCCCTGCTTTGAATGTTATTAAAGCTCTGGAAGACATGCTTGATTACTTTAGCTTGAGGTGCAAACCATCTCCCATTGCAACCACAGTCAATTAGTATCTGAGCAACTGTAGATGCTGCTGAGCAGAGAGAAAAATTGATAAACCAGGACAAAATTTACAGACAGGAATGGGAAGTGGGAGGCTTAAATGGGTTTTCACTTCCTCTTTTCCCCACAGTCCGTAGCACACCTTGTACAGCCTCATGCCCCACTCCAGTCATGCATTTGATCACATCTCCTGCACAGCTCCTCCTCTACACCTGTCCTGTAAGTGGTACTATTTTAGAAATTTAAATAAAAAGGTTCCTCTGCATATAAGACATCTAATTACATAAACCTCATACAATATTCAGGATTTCCAGAATCCATATAAAATCCAGACCCATGCATTCGCTTCAGTTGCTTATTTATGTCAGGGATTTCCAAGAAGTTCAGACCTGGAAAGAAACTTGTCCTCTCTTCATGAGACTGTAATTACCATCACTTCCTATGGAATACATTTACAGCATGAATAAACTTTGGACGATCTACAAACCAAAGTTACAAGAACTGTGGGAGTTCCAGTTACAAGGTAAGCATCCATTTTGAAACTGTTCTAATAAAATCAAGTTATTTCAGCTGCAATGGCCTGCAGGGACAACAATATTTGCTTTCTTTTGCAACATCTTTGTCAATCCTCCTTCAAGGTACAAAAAAAGGAAAAGTTGCTAATTAATCACCTGATTATTTGTATGCAGTTAATCAAAACCACAGCCTCACCGTCCTCTACAAATATCCTAGATTTGGTATAGGCCTTGAAGGTTTTAAAAGTAAAATGAAAATCTATGAATTATTATTATTTTACAGACAAGGAGGTGATTGGGAAAAAAAATGGAGTAACTCATCCCAAGATTACAGAGGACAATCTGCTGCAAAGGCTAGGACTAAGCACAGATCTCCTGGCTCCTAGAACGGTGACCTGCTTGGCACTGGCTTATTATTTATATTATTGCAAAGGAAAAATTAATACATGCAAACACATACACAGAGATGGTGAGACTCTTGCAGAGGAATTCAGTTTGTCTAAAGATCAGTAGAGGTAAAATTTATATTTCTGACAAACTGAGCTGAGGAAAGCCCTTGAAATTCTTTGGAACTAATGATCTTTCAAGGCCTTACGTAGTGGGGTCTGATTTTCCTTGTTACACATAGTCACACCAGCCACTCACCTCTATGTATTTAGGCTCAGCGCAGGATCTCTCAGCTAATGAATAGTACCATCAGCTTTGACCACGGCTCGACCATAGACAAATGAGCTTTTCAGCACTTGTATCAGTCTCCTGCATTTTTGGTGTATTGTTTCCTGCTTCTCCACAGCCAAGTGGCAAGCTCCATCTTGGATACACCTGTGATCTATTTATTTGTTTATTTATTTATCCACACACACATGTTCAGGCTGCAGGTTTTTTACTCAGATGCACACAGTTCAGTCCCTTGCACTCCCTTTCTTTCCCCATTCCTACAATTGCTCTGCACAACAGAAGCTGAGTTTACAGAGGACCTAAGCACTGTTCATCCCTGCTGAGTTCACTGGGAACTGAGCATGTTCAGTACCTATAAAAACGTAGGATATACAGGTATTTGGGTATCTGTGAGGCATTAACTCAAGGAAGCAATTAGGGATCGTTTAGGGCTGGCTGTGCTTAACACCAATTAATTGCTGCCTGACTAAAAATCTTTGAAAAGCTGAGTGTAGAGATGGACGCCTACCTGAGATTCCTAACTGAGGTCCAGCCAGCACAGGCAGTGGCTTTCAGGTGAGAGCTCTACCCTGAGGTGACCCTGGTGACTGGATCCTTTAAGACAGCAGTGGGAGATCAGACACTCAAAGCAGGTGTCAGCACCTCCAGCACAGACATATCAGTTTAGAGAAAGAGTCATCTTGTCCAGGTTCCTAACACGGGAATTTATTTTAATCTTACCCTGATTAATTCAAATTATATTCAACACTGTATGTTTTGAACTCACAGCTATTGATAACTGATGGCAAAGCTACATAACTGTGTATGCAATGTGCTGGGTCACCCTCAGGGAATCCTGATTAGAGCCCCTTACTAACTGTTGTTAAATCCTGAGGACTGAAAACACCAAGGTGCCAATAAACAACTGCACTGTAACACAGATATATTAATGAGTTGAGAATGTAAAAAATAAAAATTAAAAAGAAAGCGTATGCTTTGAAATATAAAGCTCCTATAATTAAAAAAAAACCATATATAGAGGAAAAACACATAAACAGAAACTGGTAGAAGTTCTTTCTAATTTCTTGACAATCACCATCCTAAATGCTAATGATATTGTAAACTGATCAGATAATTTATGTTGATACGCCTTTTCTTAAACTCTTGCCACTTAATTATTTTGTTTCCTTATGCACCTAAGCATTTACATAGTGTTATTTATGCGGGCCTGTGTGTTATTTTCCTCTACTCCTTTATTACTAGTCTTGGTACTCTTTTTTGCTGTCGAATACTGAACAAACAGCCTATAGTCACAGTAGCTCCTTGCTCTAAGCTCCTGGTATTTTTTTCTTACAGTGTAATTACAGTGCAATACCCTCCTAGAAGGTACCAAGTACTACGGACAATTCAGCTGCCTTCACAACTACAATAATACACTCAAGCCAGTACAAACAAGTGATGCAATGCAAGCTGTGTTCTTCCCAAGGGTGGAGAGCATTCCCCAACCAGACTCTCAACTTGTTTCTTCCCAAGGAGAATAACTTACAAGGTCACTTTTGAACCCTCACTTCCCATAGGGTGGCCACAGTCCACCCAGCAGAGCTAAGGGAAAAGAAAATCGACCTTTGAACTATCCTTACTCATATACAGTGTACATGAACTAGCAAACAGCAATACATAACACTAAGTAATTGCAGCTTCACTTGCCAGGATTGGAAGATTCTTCTAAATAACCTGAAAGGGCACATGACTATTAACAAATTCTTGTGACTTTATTTGGAAGCTCAAATTAGATGGAAACATCTAAGCCTGGTATAAATTCAAATGCACAAGCCTCAATTATATTCTTAATGTTTCGATAAGAGTTTCTGGTGATTTCCATACAAATCTATCATTCAGAAAATGTTTTAACGAAAAGAAAAACAACACAATCTAAACAGACTGCAACTTTATATTGTTCGCTGTTTAAAGCACTGTGGAAATAGAGAACACTAAAATATATTAATTAGTGCAACAAAGGGATTGATGGGATTAGTACTAGAACAATTCTTTAGTTATTAATCAGGTTTCTTTATATCACCATCATTGTTTGATCACTTAAAATCTACAATTGTTATTCTGATGAATATAAATAGCATTTTTATTATGATTTTATTCTTTAAGCAGCCAAACTATGTATCTCTGAATTGGCCCCTAGTGGCATTTGGACTTCTGGCAGTTTTTCAAATGTATAACTAGACATGAGCAGAAAAGCATACAAAAGAAGACATAAAGTCAGATGCATTAAGAAGTACTTGGACTTTTGCAAAATGTTGAACATCTCTGAGTTCTCATCAGGGCTTAATACCCAAGTACACCTATTGTCCTGTTCATTCTCCTGCTCCATTCCCATTCAGAATGTTTTTCATAGTTCAGTGCACCAGACAATTTTTTCTTGCCATGAGTCTCAATTCAGCTGACTCTGGTTAGAAATCTCTTCTTGTGGCAGCCCATCCCATTCTCACACCAAAGAATGGTGATAAGCAACCAGACTTCTTAAAGGCCAGACCAATGTCTTTTCCATTTTTTCAGACATTACTAGCCCACACACTTCAATGTCAGCCCTTCGCAATTCAATCAATATTCTTACCTACCAATCTAAAGAACCTCAAAAAGCTTACCAGCTTTTGCCTTAAGCGTGTACACATATATCTAAGAAACAAAAAACCCAAACCAGAATCCATCATTGCACGTGGGAATGGGCATGAGAACACACACACGACAGATGCTCGTTACTCTGTGCTACCAGGAGGTTCTCAGACTGCGCATGGGCTGGAATAGTCTGCACGGAGACTCTCATACCACCTATCAAACACTGCTGCTGCAAGATTTTCTAGTTTCCTTCAAGCAGATAAAAAGCTTCTGGAGTGTTACAAAGGGCCGTGCTTGGGCCAGTTTGGACTGGACTAAAATAGTGCATCTACTACACACAATAAATAAAAAGTTTTCTTGCACAGGGTAATATGACCCACTTAAAATGTAGTCTTCATGCCCATAGCATTCCATAGCATCTTAAAAGAATCATGAACCAAAGGCTTGACCTTCCAGTAGGTAACATCTGTTGTCCCAGTGAGGTGTGTTCCACAACAAGTAAGTGCATAACTCTGAAGATAACATGTGACATTGGTAAAGAAAAACAAAGCAAAACAAAACAAACATGGGAGGGAGAAAAGACAAGAAAAAACACCACATTTTTCTGAGCAGGGCAGAACAAATGTTTGACTGAGAAGCTTCAGGTCCGGCTGGGAGAAGGCCAAGACTAATTTAACCTTTGTTCAAATGGTTGGGAGTTAGCTAGTTTCCTTTTTCCTCTTACATCACTCCCAGAGATTTCGACAAAAATATTATGGCCCCGATTACATGATATTACAGGCTCTCACAATGCACTGGGGAGGATAGTGTTGAAACTCCTTAGAGACAAATTAATCCCAGCAAAGCAACAGCTGTAAGACTGCTATAAATAGGGAAAACAACTACAATGTTTGCATTATGTACTTACATGATTTTAATATAACTTATTAAGGGGATTAGATTATTGGCCTTTTTAATAGGTGTAACAGATTTGTATCATCATGAAAATATCAGCTGTCAGGTTGCACATAGTTGCCATTAAGGCATTTAACCACTCAGTACATTCCTTTAAAAAGCTAAAGCAGACCCAGGTATAACACGATTTCTCTTGCTTTCACAAAATGTATACAGTCAGAGAACACATGTTCTGCAGGGGTTTTTTTGAACATGCTGGAACGGATCCCCACTGCTGTCACCGTGTGCCTCCTGGAGCCCCCGTGAGTGCTCAAGTGTCAGGCACCTGCTCAGCCCACCCCTCCCAGGACGCTGCTGCAGCCGTGGCACTTCCAAATCAAGAATTCCCCAGCTGAAGCAAACACGACCCTCCTGTCCTGCTCTCTGGTTACTCTGTACACACACCCTTTTTCTTCTACTCTTAACGTGTTATCAAACACTTGCTGTTCTCCCCTGCTACAAAACCACTCTGGTTGTAGCCCACACACTTATTTTGGAAGAAGACAAACTGACCTAAAGGCAGATTCCAGTTTAAGCTCTCTCTCTGTAGCCAACCCACACACCCCTCCCAGGTTTCGGGGGCTGCCACCCACGTGCTGCCAGACAAAGATCAGGCACCTGCGCGAAGCCTGGCAGAACCTCTCATAGTAGCCACCCCCGAGGACACATGTGCTCCCGGCCAACTAAAGGGCTTGGGGAGCTGCAAAAGTGGTTGTTTCAGTTGGGCCAGACCGCAAAGGGTTTGCTGACCCCTCGCTATGTTCCTCCCCACCCGCGCCCCCTGCCCCCACGGCACTGCATCAAGACTCCACACGTGAGCCCCACACCACGGCATCCCGGGCACGGCCGATGCTCCAGCACAGGCAGGACAGGGGACGGCTCACAGGCTGGTTCACCGGCGCCAGAGGTCAGGACACGGCGCATGAAGAGAAACCAAATTGACTGGAAGATGTCTCCAGCCACAACGCTGGGGCACTGCTGGACACTGCCAGGCACTGCCCCTCTTCCCCAGGCCCACAGGGGTACGTGGTGGGCCGGCACTGCGGGATCACCACTCATACCCTTACCGTCAGTGGCACCACGAGCCCCTACCCGTCCTTTTGCCCTCACCGTGGCAGCACAAACCCCTGGTCTAGCCCTGCCCTCCTCTCACGGCCCGCACAGCAGCTCTGTCCAAGCAGCTGAACGGTGCCCTTGTGGGAAAGACTTCAACGAAATCCATTGCTTTTTGGAGATAAAGCAGCCAAAACTACCTCCCTCGGTTTATAGCAGCCGGTGGAAAGCTGTGCAGTAAGCGAGAAGTGCAGAGACCTCTGCATGTGTTATGAGGAGAGAGGAAGATGATTTTTTTCCAAACTGAGAAAATATGCTCATATGGAACAGTATTTTTAGGTGTTTTGTGTTGCTACTTTGAGAACAGGTTGTCTTCCCTTACTTAAGTTTGTATTGCACGTCTGCCTTCCAGTTTGGAGGAGTAAAGAGAGTTGGTCATGGCAACTGTGAAATATGACACTACATTCATTTTTAAGAACTGTTTTTATATATGGTAAGGTTAATTTCATCCAATTAAATTGTGACTGCCATTTGTTAGTACTTTGTTTAATAAATTGCAGCTAATAATGTCATGAGTATAACAACTAGTTCATAATATCACCAATACTGCTGTGAAACAGCCCATATTGCAACTTAATCTCATGAAAAGCATAAAGCAGTTTCATGAAAATTTGCATTGCTTTTGAATAAACACCATTTTTTATTTGAAACTGAGGGTTTTTATCAGGTGAGACAAGATATAACTAAATACGCTGTTATGTTTACCCAGATATACTTCATGAAAACATCTGGATCTCATGGCAGATTTTAGGAATATACTACCAGACCTGTACCTTGGTAAATGCTGTATCACTGTATTGCATGTAATCCATAGGGGTTTAAATATGTAAAAATCCACAAGGGCTTAAAAAACATACTGTCCTACAGAAATTTTAACATAATAAAATAAAATGTGGAAACTTGAGAAGAAGTAATTAATAAAAGCAGTGAAAGTTTGCACACTGTGTTGAAAGCTCAACACTTGCCCCAAACTTAAAAGCTGTGAATGCACATGCCTGTGGTGTGCAGGCTGCACTTCAGGCTGGGCCTGGGCTGCTGCCCATCTGAGGGCTGCTAAGGTGGGCCAGAGACCAGAGCTTGCCCTGATAGGTTGGGCAGGTTCCTAAACCCTGCAGCTGAGAGACAGTTATTTGTTGCTGTATAATTCCCATTCACACTGTTCACACAGTCATAGCACTGATCTACTGTGAAATCAGAAAGATGGAGAGGCTTCCAGGCCACAAACGCTGCCAGGTGTGTAGTGAACACATAGGTGTCTGGTGGGCCTTGCTGGGAACAGGGCTCCAGCAGTCAGATCTGCCCAGGGACCACTGCTGTGGCCTGGCTGGAAGGGCCTTCCCGTATTTCATGAGGGCAAAAAGGCCCTGTTGGGGTGACACGTTGTTTACAGGAGGTCAGATAAGAAATTACCTGTGTTCTTGTGGAGAGCAGGGCTGACACTTCTTGGGAGATGCAAAGTATGTCTCAAAGACAAGGGTCTCCACTGCTATGCAAGGTATGCTTTGATGTTATTCCTCTGAATGATCTTTCAAGATCTACTGAATTGGAAAGGCATCTCTGCATAAGGTGGAAGAAACAGTAAGATCCCTTAAGTAACAAGACCATAACAGAGTACTTGCCTTGAAATGTAATTGTTCTGCATACATGCAGAAGATATACAAGGCTGCTGGGAAATAAAGAAGGTCTTTCAAGGATCATTCCAAACCTGGGAACCAAGAATGTTCTGACTTCGAGGAGGCCTTATTAACTCTATATATTTCCATATATTTTCTGCAGAAAAGTACACTCTAAAGTGTATGACCTGTGCCAGAAAAAAAAAATGGGGAGAGAGTGGGGCAAAAGATATAAATACGAGCAATGTATGCCTTGCAGAATTATTTTTTAGTCCTACATTATACGAGCGCCGTAATCTCAAGCAGGGACTAAGTGCACTGAGTAAACGAGAAAAGCCCATTTAAGCATAGCCCATGGTACAATGATTCCAGCTTTTCTGGTCTGCAACTGACTCTACAACCTTGCCACTCTGAAAGGCCTGATCTTGGCTATCCTCCGCAATCTAAACAAATAAATGCCATTTGATCAGCTTTGCTCTAGCATGGCAAGTAAAGAGGCTGGATGTCTAGATGAAGGAATAAGGTAAAGAAACCTAGGATGGCAGCCCAGAGACTACTAAAATAACCTGCAGTATAACAGTCTACATAAATGTCAACCCACACTAATAGTGCTCTGAAAATTCACTGTTTCTGAACGCGACACTAGAATATGTACACTGTTCATCCATTAGCATGCAAAAGTAATTACTTGAAGAAAAACAGGGATCAGTAATCCATGGCACTTACGGCCAAGAAAAGTCAGCACATGGATGAATACCATGTAGAAGGGCTAGTATGTGGCTGAGAGCTGAGGGTTACAAAAGCTGGAAAGAGGTCTCCATGGGAAGTAGCTGCTTCCACCGAGTTCAGCCACACAAGCAACAGCCATACCACCCATCGGCCGGCCCATCTAGAAACCAACGGGAAATGGGAAGTGCTGCTTTGCCAGAAGAAAGTTGCTGTCATTAGCGCTGATCTACTTGCAGACCTCACCTCTAAACACAGAATACCTAGTTTAGACACCAAAATAACAAACTGGTCACTCATGCTGTTCACCCCAGTAGTATAACACATTGTTAAGCCAGTTCCACAACCTAGCTGAAGTAATTTTAGTAAAGCTGCTTGTTAAAAATATTGGGACCATACACTTCTAGTAACTGCATGATGAAAATCCTAGGGCTTTTTAGAGGATAGTCTAGTAAGGGCAAACTAATCAACAGAGTCAATTTAGAGGAGCAGTTATATTAGAGTTTGTGGGACTCTTATATTTCAGCCTTATTAATGATTACAATATGGACAAAAAATCCTTTCCTAGGACTGACCAGTCACTATCTGTTGGGTGAAAGAAGGGGGAGATAGCTGAAGTTGCTCTCCTGAGTCTCTGCATTAAAAACCTTTTTATGATCTAGCTTTTAATAGACCATTATAGCATATTAAAAATAATGTTTTAAAAACCAGTATGCAGCCTCACTGCATATAAATGTATACCTGCATATTACTGAAAGATATATTTTTCCTTAACTTCTGAATATGAGAGCCATGCTGGTAGGCAGACTTCTCAACTATCCTCCATTTCATGGTACACTTTTATGGTGGGAAGTTGTTGACATCAGAGAGAAAGAATAATGAAACTGAGGTCACAGAGTTATTTACACTGGTTGGGTGGATCCCACAGCATTCCTGTATGATTCGATTGTTTTGATGACCCTCTTTTTGGGATTCTGTCACACATTACATTTGATATTTGGATCTTGGTAAGTTGAAAGGGACACTGAGAGGTCTGTTTGGGTTTCTGTTACCAGTGAGTTAACACAAGGTTAAAAAGTCTGCCCCTGTTCAAGCCAGTGGCACAATTCCCAGTGACTTCTGGAAGCTTCCAAATTCTCTGTTCCGAAGTGCTAACAAGCCAAACAGAAGGAGCCATGGAGATACCAAATTGAGCAACAGACACCTAAAGAACACCCAGGGAACATTCAGAGAAATCTGATTAAATTATTGAGCAGGGGAAGGAGAAAGAATAGTCAGCAGTATGCAAGTGCCTTTAAAAGGCAATCTTTACTTTAAATTTTGCTGTTGAAAGGGAAATGTGGGAATTATTGCCTTAAAGGCTTTTGTTTAGAGTTAGGAATTGACAAACCACTGCCACATAAAGCAATAGAAGAAATAGAGCAAAGAATCATATTTTGATCATACGCAGAAATCTCATTAACACCCCAGATCCAGGATGAGCCTTCTTTCTGTTTCCAGACCACTACTGTAAAGCTGCTAACCTTCACAGATACTGTACCACAGTCTGCCCAGCAGGAATTAAAAACCCAGGCCACAGTAATTGAAAGAAACAGAGTAGAGACACATTAGCAACAAGGACATGTATGTATGGCTGTGAATAACACAGCTCTGATCCTAGTGCAGAAGCCTAGGGCTTCATTACCTTTAATTACTTCCGGCTTTAAATCAAGGCCTGCTTCAAAATGAGGGTGGCTGCTATTAAACTAAATTACTTTCCCCTCAAGCTTGTATGGAAAAGTACAGTACCAAAGGAAGACAGCTTCTATTAAAAGCAGTATGGTAAAGGGGCTGCTGCCAGGCTAGAGATGGTTTGTAACTGGGAGCAGCTCATAAATGAAGCTTTATATGGTACCTGTCTTCAATATTTTATGAAGGAGAAATGTTTGCATTTGGCTCAGTTCCTTTCTGCCTGATTCTTTTTGCAGCTCCTCGTGCTGCTCTGAACTGCTACATGACAACTGTTTTTAATGCAGAAGTCACACATCAGCACACTGATCCTTCTTTCTGTGGGCTTCCCCTCGCCAGCGTGGATATGGGGAGTGCCAGTACAACACTGAGCAACACGAGACTTCCCAGAAACAGAGCGCTCCGAGATGCAGGCAGGTTTGGATGACCGTGTGTTTGAGCGTGTATTTCAAACATAAACACATTAAGTGATAGAAGAAACCACCCACAAAGGTCACAGCACTTACATCCTGGACCTACCCAGATGGCAGGCCCAATTAGTACTGGTTAAAAAACCAGTACAAAGCAAAACACCAGCAACAGCCCTTGAAAATAATCTGCTGTGGATATACCAGACTCCTAACAGACAAGCTGAAATGAAAATGAGGGATGGGTTACTCAAATCAAACCAAATACAAACTTAAAGAGAATTTACTCGAATCTTCTAACAGGTTTTTTTAATCCCTGTTGTGTTTTGGCTCTCACTCATATTCAGCATCTGCTCTCTGTCCTTGGTCACTATCCGAATATTTGTTCTGTGCACTTAATTTCATTCTCTTTCATTTTACAGCCTGTCTGGTTCATTTGTTCATTCTTTGATTTGCCCTCACATTTTCTCCGCTTTTCATCTCTTTCTGCGTTTTTTCCCCCCATCTCCTGGCTTTATTGTCTCTTTCTCTCTTTTTTTACCTTAGCCTATACAGCCCTAAATTTCTCTTCCCTTTTTCCCTGTTTCCCTCCTGTCACCATTTGTTTTATATCACCCTGCTTTTCTGCTGGTTGATGTTGGAAATATTTCAGGAATTTGTAATTCTCAGTGCCATGAGAACCGTTATCTTTGCATTTTCACTGGTGAAAATGCTCTCAGCATGGTGAAGATGATGAGGATGATGACGGAGCAGGCCTGGGACAGAGAGGTTTCAGATGGACTCTTCCCTGAGCCCACTTTGCCTCCAGAGTGGTACGCTCCAGTGTGGAATGTGCGAGAGGAAGCTGGGTCCGTGGGGAGTGTGCAGGCTGGGGGCAGGGAATGTGTATTGAGAAACCTCGAATTCCACACAACAGAAATGAGTACAGGAGAAACTGAAATACAAGACAGAAGCAAGATGAGGGACCAGCTGGAGAAGGGTGGGGGGGAAGTGCAGGAAAAAAATTACACCCACCACCACCACCACACCCTAGTCTTCAAGTTTTTCTTTCATGCAGGTGCAGATGAGCACCAGTACCAGCCCTTGCTAATATTCACTTGTTCTGAATAGTAATACTAAGAAAGTCTCAGACCTCAATCTACCCATTATTTCTTTCCCTGAGCAGGGTTAGGGGTCACCTTTAAAATAACAACTGCAAACAAAAGGCAATTACGTGGGAAAAAAATGATCAGTGACTGAAAAAGCTAGCCAGTGCATGGAGTGTGGTGACTTGCCATTGGAATATGACAATATGCCAACTCAAAGTCACCACAGAGAGAAAAATAAATAAATGAATAAGTGACTGTATTCTTATACCTAGAGATGTCTCAGGAAAGGACCATCAAAGGTTAACCAACCTGCTTTGTTTTTGTTTCTGCTGCGCCTGCTATTGTTATTTGTATTCTGGTATCACCAAGAAGCCTCAACCAAGATCAAGGCCATTGTGTTAGACACAAGATAAATATGCACAGGAAGAGCAAATTCCTGTTTTAAAAACCTAAATCTTAATGGATGAGATGAGCAAGTTGAGGAAAAACAGAGATAATGAGAAGTGAAATGACTCAAGCTGAGTCACAGCAGGTCAGTCTGAGGGCTCATATCCTATCTTTTAGAGTTTCAAGAAGCTGAATAGGAAGAAATTGGGAATATTATGTATACTATTAAGATTATTGTTTAGAAATGTAAGAATTCCACAGGCTCTTCCATCCTTCATGATAGAAACCTCCTCTGTATGTGCAGATAAAAGTTAGTTCGTGTTTGCTGTTTGCTTGGTTGGTCCATCACATGCCCACCATAGCGTCTCGCCACAGTACTCACTGCCATTTACAGCTCGTATGCATGGTGATGAGACTGGGATATGTTCAGTTAATACAAAATATCTTTGTCTTGTCCACCTCTCTTCCTTCTTCCCTTCAGTTTCAGTGCTGGTTTAGTTAAGCTCTCACAGTCTCGAGCTGCCAGAATTGTCATGCTGTTACAGAATAGGTGACCTCAATCAGTAGTAGGACTTAAGAGCTTCTTGGACTCTGTGGTCATCTCTGCTTCAAGTTCATATTCTCCAAATACTACTGCAAAGAGTTTGCTAAAGCCCTCCCCAGAGATTCAAAATCTTCAGAAACATTTTGCTGAAGTGCTACAACCTGCTAATGTAAGATAGTGCAGAGCGGTTCCTGACTGCCAATTGCAGACATACCAGGATGGAGCTCTTGAAAGAAGTACTGCCTGTCACTCACTAGCATCCATGTTTTTCAGAACTTCAGACCTTAAAAAATTGTAGAATAAATCCAGGACTAGTCCTGTAACAGTAGCTCCTCCCAAGACTTCAGGATAGATGCAGAATGGCTGTTAATGTTGCAAGATACTCATAAAATAATGAAGCATAAAGTTTGTTGACACTGGGTCAACAGGACACAGTGGTACCATGTTTGAGAGATGCCTGTATACTAAACTCGTAAGTATTGAAAAGACTTTCAGCGTGGCTTGCTATTATCAAAGAAAACTTTTCCTCTAAATAATAGAGAAGAGTAAGCAAGCTAATATCTGTAGTGATACCTTTCCCTACTAAAAACACTTTTGCCTCTCAAGATCAGAGAGAAGAACCCCCAAGCTGACCACCTGCCAGTGCCAGTCACAGCATCTTCCAAGTACCATGCAAGCTCCAAGCAGAAGACCTGAGCAGAAGACCCGTGACTACAGGAGAGAACCCATTAGTCCTTGTCCTCATGATTTCCCCCGAAATCCTATTAACTGGTTAAAAATGACTGGCAGCTACTGCAGCACCAATTTGACTCCTGTCTCCAAAGTATAAACCAAAGGACACATTTTTCAAAAGCTGTTGAATGGTTTAAGATGGCCAACTAGAAATGAAACAATAATTTACAAAACCCTGACATGGGGAATGAGGAGAGTTTTCTGAAGTCCTGAGAGAAACAAGTGAGGGGGGTACTTCCATCAAGTGTGCCTCTCTCAGAATGGCATATTCCTGAGGACCTATTTCAAAACTGTTTGGGTCTGGCATATAAAGATCTGAACCCGAGGATACTCAGCAGCAATGGGCTGAGAAAACTGTTAGGACAACACAGAGTAGATTAAACATGGCGGCCTACTTAAAGCACTTAGAGGTGGTCCTTTATTCTCAGTAGTCCTCAGGCATGTCAGCATAAAATCCCTTAAAGAGAATGATCAAATTTAATGTACTTAATAAGGAGGTTCTGTTCCAAATACTTTAACTTCATTTGTGATCATTAAGCACTGGTGGTCTCAGGACACAAAAGATAGAGGGGCAAAGTCAGGAAGGGTCTCAGATATGAATCAAAATATGCCTGACCGTAAAAATACTTCATCACTACTTTCTAAGCTTTTGAAAAAATGTTGAAAATGTCAGAATGGAACTGCTACCTCATATGGTGTTCAAAACATGGCGTAGTTAAGCAGATGTGGCCACACCAGAGAAAATTAGCTATGGTTTATTGTGGATCACAAACTGAACAGGAGTCAGCCGTGTCATGCTGGTGTAAAAAAATGTAAACACAGGAGGACAGAAACAAAAGCACAAGCAAGAAGACAAGAGTACACTCATAGGCTGGAGTTGGTGAAGTTAAAATTATGAGGCTGAGCAGGGATTCTGACAGCATGTTCACTGAAAGATTCAATGAGCTAGAGGCATGCATGAAAACACTCTACAAAGTGACAGGGGGTGGGCAGGTTTGTAAGAGTACCAACCTCTGAACATGGACAAAGCTATACAAAAAGGACTGGAAGAGTCTGACCTCCATAAATTTAAACTGTGGCAATGAAAGTTCAGATTAAGCACGAGGAAGAGCATTTTTAATGTTAAATATTATACTGGACTAGATCACCAAAAAAACCTGTGGTGTATTCATCAGTGGACCGCTTTAAGAATGGTTAAACAAATACTTACCGGGAATGACTGACATAGACTGCATCACTTCTTTGGGCAAGGAGACGGACTGGATGTTTGTTCAGCATAATGGTTTTTCACATTTTTCATTGCAATTGGTCACCTGGAATAGAACTCTCTTGTCTGGACAGGGAAACATCACCAGACTTCTGGTAATGCTCATATTCAAATGCCCCAGTTGTCAGATGTTCATGTTAGAGAATGGGTTTGGCAGAGCGAAGAGAAGCTATCAATGTGTCTTGAATGGTAATCTGGAGTCTAAAAAACGGAAAATCAATTCAACTGTGAAGGACAGAATACATTTGGGAGTGTCCTCAAATCACTTCCCATACTGAGAAATCACAGCCGTAATTTTCTGTGCAACTGACACAGTTTTCAAATACTGAGGCCACCTTCATGTTACCTTAGGTATTGTCTCTTTTCATGTTGTCTGATGCAAAATTACTCTTGATTTTTCCTGTGGAGCAGAGAGGGTAAGGGGTCTCCCCACAAGGTTTTTGGGCAAAAAACAAGAAAAAGAGGTTGACATTTTAAACTAATACTCTTGATTATCTCTCATGTTAGGTTCAAAACATTACCGTCCTTTTTCAACATGTCAATCTGTTTGACTTTTGTAACAAAAATACAGTCAAACATGTGCATATTGCATTTCAGAAAAGTCTTTTTTTTTTTTTTTTTTGAAACATCTGTTTGGAAGTGTTAAGGTTCTGCTGAAAAACCTCACACAGATGTGGGCAGCATGCCATATTCTGAACAACAATAGAATCTCCGAGCATCCTCCCAGGACATGCTTAAATAAAATTCCCAAAGAAGAATGAAATCAAAGTTTTTTAACCCAAAATTTCTTTTGCTAAGCTGCACATGGTGCCATATTTGTCTACTTGCAAGGAAGACCAAGTCAGCTGCCATTTTCTGGCAGTGCCATGTATTGCACGACTGCATTTAGTCCCATTTATATGGTCCCACTGTATGTTTTC
>VYZQ01032386.1:13172-38369 GCA_013400655.1 Mystacornis crossleyi | reverse complement strand
AGCAGCTGTGCCCCTTCAGCCCAGGGATCTACGGGGAATGCAGAGATTCTCCAGCCACGCTGGAGAAGTTTGCGGAGAACTGTCTCCTGTGGGAGGGACCCCACGGCCTCACAGGGGAAGGACTCCTCCCTGCGCTGTGGAAGAAGATCTCGGGTGACGAACTGACCAAAACCCCCACACCCTGTCTCTCTGCACTGTCAGTAGGAAGGAGGGAGGGGTTGGGGGGAAAAAAGATGTTTTCAAGGGCTTATTTTACTTCTCATTTTCCTCCTCTGATTTTGTTAGTAATAAATTTACTTTGTACTTCTAAGTTGAGCCTGCTTTGCCCTTGGAGTATTTTCTCCCGGTCCTTATCTCAGCTCATGAATTCTTCTTTCATTTTTTTCTCTCCTCTGCCCAGCTTTGGCAGGAGAGGGTGAGGGAGCGACTTTCATGAGTGCCTGGCGTTTGGCCAGTGTCAAACCACGACAGGTTGTTATTGTGATGAAGCGCCCAGAGGTAGCTCCAGTTTCATGTACATTATGTCCACACTAAGAGGAGATCAAGATGACAGAGTGGAGAAAAAGAGAAGTGGATTAATCTTTAAATGACTGACAGTGGAATCAATCAGTTACAAACTAGCACATGAATCAAAGCCCAGAGAAGAACTGCTTGGTAATTTTTAATTCTCCTCCAAAAGAGATGTTTTCAAGAAAAGAAGAATGTGGATTCTAAAAAGGCTGCAAGCGAGAACTTTTCTTGCTTCTCTCCAGTCCCGTGAGAGAGAAAAGACTCTCACGAAGATATCAATAGAATTTTGTAAACTATGGACATCTGCAGACCTTGCTAACCTTTGTTTATAGTACAGTAGAGAAATACTATGACAATGGATGTTTTAGGATTTCAGCCAATCACCCCAAGAGAGTGGCTGATTCTCTGACCAATTACACTATGAGGAAAAAAGTCTGTAAGAGAGTTGTAAAATAATTAAATAAATCAATCTTGCTGCACGTCTTCTGCCTGCTCCCTCTCTCTCTCCTCCGCCCAGCTCTGGGAATTGATGATAAGCATACAACAGAAGAAAAATACAGAAATCTGTCAACAATCGGCATTTCTTTCAAATAGCTCTTGGGGCAACTTGCCATGATTTTACCAACTGGTTCTCCCAGACTGAACCAAGGCACCTTCAAGCCCAGCTCTGAACCTCTGATTAGTGTTACGTCTTCTCCTTCTGTTCTGGCCAGGACGGAGATAATTCACTACATCCTCCTGCCAGTGGCAAATTCCATGCTCTATAGCAGAAAGAGCAAACAAAGATTGTGGCACGGGCACAAGGGCAGGGCAGATAACCATAACCACTGCAGCTGCCACACCTCAGTCCACCTGTAACCGTGGATCTGAGCCGCTGTGCTCCTCAGCTACACTGGAGGCACTGACAGTCCATTTTCCCCCGGGTTCTCTGGTACTGCGGGATAGTTGTGGATGGGAAATCTACACGATCACTTAAATTTTTAACTGGGATTGAACAGGTGTCAACACCTGAAAAAAAGGAAAAGGGCTAAAATTTCTAGTGTATAGAAGCCAAAGGATATGTTCATTGCCAGGGTTAAACAGGAATGTGAAGGAAGATTTGTGCTTGGAACAGGTACGGATCTTGCATGAATCTCACAGTGGAGAAGAAGGAGGCTGTCACAGAGGAGCTTCACACAGCCCCTGCCCAAACTCCGGGCTCTGCTTGTACAGTAAGTGCTGCTTGGGGCATCACATTATCAACACTGGCTGGGCAGCCCAAATAAGGCCCCTGCTCACTGTCCCAGGGAGCTGCCTCAGAAGCCACCAACAGCAGCCGTTGTATTTATTTCCAGCCATACCTCCATATTCTTTCCAGAGTCTTAAGAAGAGCAAGCCCTTCTCAAAAGAGCTTACAAACCAACACCAAACAGAAAACTGCTCCCCTCAGCAGCTTAGCTGAAGGCCCAAGGACAGGACTGGTGAGGTCACAGAACAGTACCAGAGATGTTTTTCAAACTTCAAGCCTTTACCTTGCACTGCTCTAATTTTATTGCATCACTTTTGTCCTGGATTCTGGATCTTCCTGCTGTCTGCTCCTCTGCATCAACTTATCCCATCTGTTTGAGAACCACCATATTATGTTTAATAGCATTTTTACTTTGGAAGGAACTACTGGTGGTGGAGAGAAGTCTGCTGCCTGCTGAACATCCAAGGTATGTGGAACATTAGGGAGGGTGTCAGTTGGGTTTTATTGTAATATTTTGTTCCACAGATACAGTATTTTATATACATATATTTTCGTATGTGTGCATTTTGGTGAAAGTCACCTATCTAGGAGAGATCTGTCATCCCTTTAATATCCACTGCTAGTTCTCAGTCTGCTCTTGGCAGATTTGTCCTGTATTTATAAAGCACTGTAGGCCTCTGTTTGACCTTTCCTCCTTTAGAAATATTGTGGAACATCACATGAGCTCAAGGTGTCTACTCAGGAGAGGGTTACAGCAAGCATGTACTTACTGATTTCAATCCTCCTTTTTGTACAATAAATGTACTTCTACTAAAGGTATTCCTGCATTCAGGAAACTTGTCCCAAAACTGAAATCACTAAATTTTACAAAATAAAAGCCTTTACTCTCCTTTATCTCTGCTAGGGGCTACCACAATACCATCAGGGATTTTTCCTCTCCTTTTTGTTGTCCCTTTAGTTTCCAAACAGAAAGAGCACTTGTTTATGCTGTAACTGAAGATTTTAAAAAATGCACCCTTGTCAAAGCAAAAAACTTGTCCAGCAACATACACAGGCATCTTGTAAAAACTCTTTCTGGATGGTATGTCTTTAAAAAGGGCCATAAACTTAGCTTACACATACAAGATGAGACAGCTTCAATGAGAAGATGCCCAACACCTTCATGCAAATCCATGACACACCAGCATGTAGGGAAGGTTGTCCTGGAAAAGGGTATTGCATATTTACTCCCTGGTTTTCAACACAATGGCATGTGCGATCAAACACAGAGATTTTTATCATCAGTTCTCAATCCCCTCCCTATGGTGAAAGCTCTGAGTTGTTAAATTTATGCTTTCACATAGAATTAATTATTTCTGTGCGAGAAGTCTGGCCAATTGGATTTTGTCCAGTTGGAGCCTTGCTTGGATGTGCTTACGTGAGCAAACCACCACCCCAGTAACAACACTCAGTCTGCACTTTTAAGAGCTGAGAAAACTTGGGAGAGGCTCTTTGCAATAGTAACTGATGCACCAGCAGTGTGGTTAGAGCAAAAGAGTCTAACATCTTCATTTTATTGTTCCTTCTACCCAAAACAGTGCTCCAAGAAGAAGACTTCATTGCTATAAATCAGAAAGGACTCAAGACATGAAGAGAATTAAAGGTCAGTGGCAAATAATGTGAGCAAGTCAACAGTGTCAGAGCAAGAAAAACATGTACTGCAAATGGGTCACATGAAGCCCTGCAAAGGTTTGATTGAATACCTTCCCCAAAGTAAATTTACCTTCAAAAATCCTTTCAACAACATGCAATCTTATATAGGCTTTAATCTTTACATAGAGAAGAAAAGGATTTGGAATACCTGATGAGCAGCCATTTACAAGAAGTTTCCAATCATTTAAAAAACTTGGTTCAAATGTTGTGAAATAAATGCAACAGCTTTTATGGCTAAGAGAAGATAGAAACCATTCTGTAGATTTTCATCTTATGCCAGTGTCTGTGTCTTCTATTTGAGTCCAGTGAATTTTTTTTCATTTAAAGCTGGCATTTGAAATACCGAAGGATAAATAAAGCAGGTTTTGTACGTGGAAAGGAAAGGGCAATGTCGAGGGGCAAACATAAGAGTGGAACAATCTGCAAAGGTCCTGGGCAGGCAGCTGATGTTTGAAGAACTGATTCTAAGTTACCAGCTCTGTTTAAGCATAATCTGATTTTAGCATTACCTTTATTTTAAGCTAATGGTTCAGTAGCCTCACCGATGTTTTACACTTCAGTGAGTCAGTAAAATAGGACAGAAAGAGGAAGAGGGTTCTTGCTGTGCTGCATGTCATGTAATATTCACCCTTTTACAGAGAAATACATCCCATCTCCACTACTCTTCCTGTTAGAGGAGAATTAGTATGATTGTCTCTTACCCACTTGCCATGCCAGGAAGAAGTTTTTCTCTTGGCAAATAGTCTGAGCGGGGAGAAGGCAGCCAGAAGCTCAGCAATCCTCCCGTAGTCCAAGGCACGGAGCTGTGCTCCTCTCACACTCCTCTTGCCCGCTGAGGGCTGTCACTCAGCCTGACAGGAAGGCACGGGAGAGGCAGGAGGTGCCAATTCCCACAAGAGTCTGAGGACAACACCACAACTCACGCCTCTCTCAGCGCAGGAACACTCACACCAGGAAGTCAGAGGCATCTGTAGCAGGCTGTTGCCTCACCTTATCTTGCATCTTGGGTGATTTGCTCAACAGATTTTATGTCTCTGGATGAAGTTTGAGCCCAGAAAAAAGCACTGCAAGTCTGAAAGCCTCGCGATGGATGGGACATTCTAGTCTTGTTATTCTGTATCCAGTTATTATGTGACAGTAGAAGGGAAGATGATAATTAATCTGAGATCAAAAAAAAAAAAAATCTAAGGCGGGGAAGAAAAAAACCCCAACAAATGCTTCTCTGTTTACCGCTGAAACTGGTAAGTGTGATCTTGTGAATATTAGGAGGTGTTAGAACAAGGAAACGTTTTTGAAAGGCAGAACTTTGCATGGGCCACTGGAAGCAAGTGGTAGGTGCTGGTAGGTGCAGGTACCCACTCCAGTGCCTGTCCTGGGAAGCTTGCATTCATTATGTGGCTAAATCAACCTTCATTGTTGTTTGGTTGGTACTTGTAGCATTTTCTTCTTCATAATAATTAATTTCTGAAAAGCATAGCTTTAGGTCTAAACTATATAGAGAGAGAGAAGCCAGAATGGCATGATGCTAGCCACCAGTCATACAAATGGTTCTGCACCTCTGGTCCATGTACCCCCTCAAAGAATCAATTTAGGGCCAAATAAAGCTCCTGGTAATGAAGACACCTGGAACACAGAATTGCATAGGGAAAAAGACACGCAGCCCTCTTAAAACACTTACAAGTGAAGCTTCCTTTTGACACTGGTAGGGGAAATTAAAGTATCTCAAAATTGAATGTCCTTAATTTTAACAGAAATTTTCTTTACCATTTTTGGTTAGTATTTATTGCAGTTCAGGGTAAATAAGGTATTTGACAAAAATCCAATGCCCTGGATTTGTCAACTGCCCTAGTTTATCAACTGAATGCAGGAACTTCTTCTATGCTTTCTTTTAAAATACAAAAGCCAGTGGGCATATTCTGTCCATTAAAAAGTTACAACTTCTTTATTCACATTAGCAGAAAGAGCCCAGATGGGAGCCAAGGGAATTTGCACTTACAAGCAGCATCATTACTGGAGTCAGTGGCTTTAAGTTAATCTTTAATAAAATTACAGCTCAATAGCAATCACCAGCAATTTCACAACCAACTGTGTACTTGAATCTCTTTTAAAACTTCTGTCTTTTGATTTGGACACTGAGCTAAGAAAAATGCAGAGATCCTGAAGAGAGTGAAAGGGTGTGTTTGCCAATGGAAACGAAGCACTGATCGAAGGCCAATTAGATCAGCACAGAATCTGAGTCATTCCTGAGTCTAACGCAGAAACAAAGAGTGTGCAGAGAGCAGCCTTGGTATCTACATGGGTTGGCTTCTTCTGCAGCAGAGACCAGCCAGTGCTTTGTCAAACCCATTGCACAGGCAGCGGACATGGGTTTTGTGCAAGAGTCGAAGCCAGGCTGCCCCTGTGCTCTGTTCCTCTTTTTCTGTCACAAGGGAATGGCGAGAGTGTTTGGTGATGTCTCACTCACATGTGACCAGCATTTCCAAAGGAGTGGGGCAAGAAACCTGTGGGAGACGTTCTGCCTGACAAAACCACCACCTCAAGCATCAGATGTTGATCTTTGCCAAGGTCATGGATCACGGAGATCCTGGGAATAAAGCATGTTTCTAAAGCATGTAGGCATCTCTGCATATTTCTGGCCTAAATATTTTGCTTTTCCAGCCAAGGTGGCCAACAACTAAGTGTTGGTTTCTCGCCTCTAGTCTGGTGCCCACATTTCCCTGAAGGGAGAAAGGGTTGATTCAGAGTTATTTTAAACCTCTTTGGTCGATCAAGAGAGGTGTGAGTGAGAACACTGTGTTTTACTGCCTTCCAGACCAAAGCAGCCAGGGCTCACACCTGCACAAAGGGCACGTTTTGGCTGGACAGACTGGCTCAGTGAGACAGAGTAAAAGCTGCCAGCTGGAACAAACACCCTGCAGATCTATAGCACCCTCAGTCCTTTCCCAGGAAAAAGCAGAGCAGGTCTTTGGGTCAGATTTTGCATGTGGATGTTGGGAAGAGAGAAGTTTATGAGGCACTGAGGATGCTGGATATTCCCATGGGAGCTTTGGCTATTGCTGCCAAGTCCCCACAAGCTGACCCACACTAAAACGCAGTGGAGACACAGCCTGGGCTGGTCAGTTGGAACCCAGGCAGGTCAGAGCTCACTGAGAGCAGAGCATGGGGACACTGAGGTCTCCACCCTTCCTTAAAAATTAATATTCAAGTTGGAGCCTCGCCTGTCAGATTGTTTCCCACCAAACTCCAGGATCCCTGTGCCTGTCTCGGTTATCTCCCTTTTCCTAAGCCTCAGCCTCTCAGTCCTGGAGTCTTTCTCTCTAGCCAGTGGTGTTACAATCCCTCCACTTACTGGGGAGTTTCTGGTGCAGCAGCTGTCATCCTGAAAGAGAAAACTATGAGGATTACAGAGCCAGGCGTGTTCTTGTCATAGAAAAGCCAGTAATAAATAACTCCGTCCCTGCAGCTACATGTGTGTACCTGGGCTGTGACACAAACTTCTTACCATTAGGCTGATCTGTTAATATTCTTTCACTTACCAGTGCTAATTCCCAGGTTTAGTAAGTAAATCATGACTGACTTACAGTATGTTCTCACAGCCAGCTGAGCCAGCTGCACACTCAGCAAAGCAAGAGGCTGAAAGAAAACATCTGCTTGGGCACACAGGGGGCTCAGTACCCCTGCGTTAGCTTAGGGGATAAGGCAGGACTTTTTTTATTATGTTTAGTTTTAGGACTGCCAAGCATACACCTTTCATGATTTTGTAAGGACAAACTGTCTAGGAATCATTGAAGCCTTATTGTGAAGACATAGTATGTACAGACATATTAATTAAAGAGCTTTGAAGTGTTTTACGTTTAGCACAGACACAAGGATACATTTGGTTATTAATCACTAATTTTCACACTCTGGTGTAAACCAAAATTTTAGGGAGCCTGGCTGAAACATCCTATCTTTTTGCACAGCCCCGTTCTGGTGCTTTTTGGATAAACATTGCCATTAATGAACCCTTAAGGCTGAGAGAACCGCAATTGTTCAGCCTAGAGAAGACAAGGCTTTGGAGTGACCTCACTGTGGGCTTCCTGTGCCTGAAGGGATCCTACAGGAAAGATGGAAAGAGACTCTTGACAAGGGCCTGGAGTGACAGGACAAGGGGCAGTGGCTTCACACTGACAGAGAGCAGGGCTAGATCTGATATGAGGAAGAAATTGTTCCCTGTGAGGGTGAGGAGGCCCTGGCACAGGCTGCCCAGAGAAACTGTGGCTGCCCCATCCCTGGCAGTGTCCAAGGCCAGGCTGGGTGGGGCTCTGGATAGTGGAAGGTGTCCCTGCCCATGGCAGGGGGTGGGACTGGATGATCTTGAAAATCCCTTCAACTCCAAGCAGTCCGTGATTATTCGGGCACTTAATAAAGCGCTCGGGGCGCCGTGCGGTCACACAGCGCGGGGTGCCCGGGGGACGCTCCCGGCCGGCGCCGCAGCCGAGGCGGGTCGGGTCGCGCTGTGTGACGTCTTGGGGCGGAGCGGGACAGGCGCAGTTCAGCGCAGTGCGTGACGTCACGGGGAGGGACAGCCCAGGGCTCTGTGTGACGTCACGTGACGTGACGTAAGGTGACGGGCGGGGCGGGGCGGTGTCCGCGCTGTGTCGGGGCAGCGATGGGGGCGCAGCTTAGCGCGGTGAGTGCCGGGGGGCGGCCGGGAGCGGGGTCCCTTCCTGCCCACCGCCTGCTCCGCCCGCAGCTGCCCGGGGTGTGGCGGTGTCCTGGGGTGCCCTAGCGTGCCGGGAGCCCCGCGGATCCCCCCGCAGCGCGGCGGAGGCTCCGGGGCCGTCCCGCGGCTCCTGCGCCCGGGGCGATGTTGGTGCCTATGCTGGCTGCTTGGCCGGGGGTTTGCCCTCCCAGCTCCGCGGATAATTGTTGTTGTTGTTGTTATCATTGTTGCTGTTATCATTGTTGCTGTTATTGTTGCTGTTGTTGTTGGGGGCCCGCGGTGATGGCTCTGAACGCTTGTAGTGTTTTCCTCCGTCGGAATAATTTCAGACTGGAGGAGCGTAGGTTTAGCGTGGGTAGGAGGAGGAAATTCTTCCCTGTGAGCATGGTGAGCCCCTGGCACCGACTACCCGGAGTTGTGGCTGCCCCATCCCTGGCAGTGTCCAAGGCCGGGCTGGATGGGGCTCTGAGCAGCCTGGGATAGTGGGAGGCCTCCCTGCCCACGGTGTTGGAACGAGATGATCTTTAAGGTCGCTTCCAACCCAAAATATTCCACGATTCTATGATCATGCCTGCTGAGCAGTGGGTCTGCAGCGCTGTCACCTCTGCCACGCATTGTTTCCCTCTTTTCTCAGCTGCCTGTTACGGTTCTTTGCTCTGGTGCCCAGACACTTCTGTCTCTGGGTTTGTGAGGGGAGCAGGAGGGAGCTGGATTCAACACGTGCTCGTTTGGGTACAGCTGCTCGTAAAGTGCATTGAACAGAGGAGATAAGGCTAAAGCTGCAGAAGTGAAGAAATCCGTTTGTCCTCTCGTTGGTTTCTGAAACAGACGAGAAGAATGTTTAGCTGAGATTACTTCAAAAACAGGGTTTTTGAAGCTGAGGGTACAAGGCTTCTCATGCCAAAGCGGGGTTTGGTTTGTGTGTTGGCAGGGCAGTGCCGGAGTATCGAGCCGTGAGCTTGTGTTTTTCACTGTGCTGTGCTCACCACGCCCCGGCAGCGCAGTCTCCATGGCTTTTCTCTTTGTTATCACACGGAGGCCTCTTTCCGTTAATAAAAATTCCTGCTCAGTTACTAATTCTGCCTTCTCTGTTAGCAAAGATTTGTGCAGCTGGAAATGATGAGTCACAAGGTCCCCGTTTAGTGATTCCCAGGCCTTTTTGTCAGCCTGTTGCTCTCTGCTGCCGTAGACCTGATGCTGTGCAGTTATCTTCATTAATATCTTGGTCTGCGCTGTGGTGAGGGTATATAGTCCACTTTTAACCCAGAGAATGCTTTTCTTAGTAAGCATGACTTTTTGTAATCATTCAGCCTTCAGTTCTTCCTCTTTTTTTTTGCCCACCTGGTGATAGATCTGAGTAAGGAACTAAAATAGCTTTCTGAATTAGTGGGTGTGCTGTTTTTTCCCAGGCTTAATCCCCTGAGACTTGTGCACTAATTGACCATGAACAACAAATTGCTTTCCACGAGGTTAACGCTGTGCTAAAATTATTTGTCTTTGCCTGTCCACAGCAGCTCTATTTTTTGTTCGTTTTAGATAACCACAGTTGTAAATGAAACTGTTTTAACATATTAATGTCTCATTTGAAACACCTGCTGCAGTCAGCTTGCTATTGCCACCAGACCTCACTCACATTGTAATTTCTCATTAAGCAGTTTATTTGCTGCTCTGTTCCCCTTGAACAACTTCCCTCCCTCTCCCCTTTTTTGTGACTCAGTAACAAAAGTTCTTCCCAGAGCTGCAGTAATCTGGTGGATCTATGAGAGTTAAGGAATCATTTTCCTGTAAACTTCAGCTTCTTCAGAAACAACCTGTGTGGAGCTATTGCAGTATTCCCAAACAGAAGTGAAAAATGCAGTGTGTGTGTGGCATGGTGTGCCCTCAGGCTGTACACAATGATGATACATTTTAAACCTGTACAGCAGCATTTTAGGATGAGAAAATTTATGCTGTCCCACAGTTTTGTTATTAATAATGTAGGAAGTTTTTGTAGCCTCCTGAGGGACTGTCACAGTTGTACAAATGCCATTCTAAAATACTGGTCAGGTCCCTTTAAAATAAAGTGAAAGTGAAACTAAGCAGGCAGAACTTTGAGCTCATTTTTAAAAAATTTTTGCATTTCCCCTCTCCTCTGTTGAAGCGTTGGATAATAAATTACTGAGTCAGAGAGGATTTTTATTAGCTGTGCAGTTTATTCTCCTGCCCCAATGTGAAGGGGGTGGTGTGGTGTCAGAGCATGATCTGATGCTGTCTTATAGGGCTTCAAATGTGGGGAAAATGAAATGATAAAGGGACAAAAAGGGCTGTCCCTTGGCTGTGTCCTGCAGCTTAGCTGCTTTCCCAGGGAAGGGGTGCTGCTCTGCATGCAGGGGGTCTGTGATGGTGGAATTGCCAGTGTCTGCACCCACACTCTGAGCTGGAGGGTGTGTGCATGGTGCCAGCAGCCAGCAGCAGTGTGGGGTGGCTGGCAAAGTCCTGCTCCGCTGCCACAGAGAGCATGGGGTCTGTGGTCAAGCGCAAGACCCCATTATGGGGTTTTGGAGTGCATTATGTGCAGTGCAACAGTGCAGCCTTATGGGGTGTCTGCAGCACGTGGGGTGGCGTGTGTAGGGGTCTGTGCAACAGTGGCCTCTTGTCCAGATGGCAGCAGCTGGGGAGCCTGGAGAGTGGGCACCTCTGCCAGGGCAAAGCCAGCTGCTGGGGGATCCACCTCACGCACCTGTGTGTGTGTGTGTATGTATGGAATTCCCACTCATGGACCTTCACCCCGGTCGGTGGGGAGAGGAACAGGATGAGCCCATCAGAGCTGTTTGTGTGAGTGTCTGGCTGTGCCGGTCAGTGTGGTCAGCCACATGTTTAGGTTGGATATTAGGAAAAGGTTCTTCCCCCAGAGAGTGGCCGGGTACTGGAACTCCCCGGGGAATGATCACAGCCCCAAGCCTGACAGAGTGCAAGGAACATCCGGACAACGTTCTCAGGCATAGGGTGGGATTGTTGGGGTTTCCTGTGCAGGGCCAGGAGTTGGGCTGGATGATCCTGATGGGCCCCTCCCAACTCAGGATATTCTGTGATTCTGTGTGCATTTGGACACCTGTGACACGTGTGTCTCTATGCCTGCTGGAGATGAGGGTTCAGCCTCCCTATCAGGGGACCCGGGGCTGTGGAGCTGTGACAGCCTCGCTTGTGTCCAGCTGCCAGCGTGGCAACCCCGTGCTGGTGTGCAAGTGCTTCAACATAGGAGTGATGCCAGGTCTTCATAAAGCAAATCTGTGGGTTTGGGATTTTTTTTGTAATGATGCTTCCTCTTCCTACTCAAAGAACCATGTTGTCTATTGGTGGTTAGATTGTCATGGCATAGTACCTTTTCCTTGTCACCCAAATAACTCTCTCTCGTTCTGCACACGTGTCTAACGCTGTTTCTGTGCTGCTGCAGTTGCGTCAGGTTGTGATATACCCACTATGGCTGATCTACTCCACCATCGTGAGGATTTTCAGGAATCCCCAGCCTGCAATTACCCTGAAGGACCCAGAAGTGAAGTATGCACTGAGGCTGATTGATAAGGAGGTAGGTCCATGTGCACTGCTGAGCGTGACCTCTCCATGGACACTGTGAAATGCTTACAGCTTCTGAAGTCTTGGGTGATGTCCCAACAGGGTGGATACTTTTGTCTTCAGGAAAGGACTCCTTTATGAAAGCCCTTTGTGTGATGTAACTGAGTTCTGTGGTTCTGCAAGCAGCTTGTTTCCAAGCGGTTTAGAGGGGAGAATGCTGCTTTAGAAATGATCAAACTCACGGTCACATGTGTCTCATGCTGTGGAGCGCATCAGCAGGAATTCCCAAAGTGTGCATTACTGGCTGGGCTAAGGGACACAAGTGCTGCTGTCAGGCAGAGCAGGCAGCTTTTCCATGGTCAGTGGCGTTCAACAGCAGCTGTCAGAACTGTGTTGATACTGGTTCCTGTTACTGGATTGATGTAAGGTGTTACAGGAAGAAAGGTGTTTAAGTCATGCAGTTCTGACAGCACTCGAGCTGTTTCAGTTTCTCTTTCTCTCTGTTAAATGTAAAGCCTCCCGGTACAAAATTAAATTCTTGCTCAAGTGGGATACCAGAGGAAAGTCATGATGGTTTCAGGGGTGGATCTTGCCATCAGAAGTTGGTGACTAAGCTGGTAGGAAGTGAGTCAAAGCCACCAAAGTTGAAAAGTCCAGGTTTCCCTTGGTGGATAAACCCACCATCAAAAGCATGAGAGAGAAATCTTGGCTTTTCAGGTGTAAAGTCACACCTGAGGATATTTTTAGTGTTGACTTTTTAAGGCTATGAGTTATTCAGAAATTTATCAAAAGACTTTGGACTGGAATAGAGCTTTGTTTGAGGTTTAGAGGGTGCACTGACAGCTTGGCTTTCCCTGGTTCTGTCTGTCAAAGGAAACAATCACTGTCATTTTGAGTCCTGGGTTCGTGGGAACTGAAAGCTTCTCTCTGGCTTGGCTGGGCTGCTTTGCTGAATTTGTTTCCCAGGTGTACTGGCTGAATTTATTTCCCATGTCTAATGCGACCACACTGTTGTTATAGACTCCCTAATTCTTATGAGATCAGGAGGGGTTGAGGGAAGGCAGAGGGAATTGGGGTTGCTCAGCCTGGAGAAGAGAAGGCTTTGGGGTGGCCTCATTGTGGCCCTCCCAGTACCTGAAAAGAGCCTACAGGAAAGATGGAGAGAGACTCTTGACAACGGCCTGGAGTCCCTTGTGACTCCAGTGAAAGAACAAGGGAGAGTGGCTCCAGAGTGACAGAGAAGAGGGTTAGATTGGATATGAGGAAGAAATTTTTCCCTGTGAGGGTGCTGAGGCCCTGGCACAGGTTGTCTAGAGAAGCTGTGGCTGCCCCATCCCTGAAGTGCTTCAGGCCAGGTTAGAGAGGCTCTGAACAACCTGGGGTAGTGGAAGGTGTCCCTGCCCATGACACGGGGAACTGGGTGATCTTTAAGGTTCCTTCTACCCAAATCCTTCTTTGATTCTATAATGTGCCCAGTTTGAGTCTGCCACCTCCTGTCTTTTGGACAGAGAAATAGGAGTCTAAAGGCTGCTTCCTAGTGCACAGCATGGGAAAAATCTTTTCTAATATAGTTAGATGTGCTAATTTAGTTCATGCTGTAAAAAAGCCAACAACTTCAGTTTGGTTGGTTGCCTTTATAATGGTGAGCATAATTAATTTGTTGCCTTTCAGTGGCTTCAGCAAAGCACTGTTCTCCTGCAAGAACTGTTCTCCTGCAAGAACTGTTCTCCTGCAAGAACTGTTCTCCAGCTTTGCACTTTGCAAGGGTGGAAGACTCCTGGGCACTGCAGCTTGAGATAGAAGTGTGTGGCCAAGGGCTTCCAGGTGCTTAGGGCAGTGCCAAAGGGGAGCGATGGTGCGAGGTGACCCCGTGCTGGAAGTGCATCCCGATCCAAGGCTGTCCATAATCCAGTCTTGATTACTTGTCTGTAATCCAGCCTGTAATCCTTGCAGAGTGGCAGGCTCAGTGCCCTGGCTGTGTGACAGACAGAGGCACAGGCGTGCTGATCTAGGTATTGGGGATTCCCTGAGCCTCTTAGTTTCTCACCATTGCCTCATGGTGCACCAAAATGCTTGTGTTTAGTCACCTTCAGCTAAACTCTCTCGGCTTTAATTGGTGAGATGATTAAGTGGGAATTCAAAGCTTTGTTCTTTCTGCATGCTGTTAGAGACAGCATAATAAAAATGCAGCATTTCTGTCAAAATCCAGTGATTTCCATACAGTGCTGAAAGTTCCATACAGAAACAGCAGCAGTCAGAGTGAGAGCAGCAGTGTTAAATCCACAGTAGTTGTCTTTCTAAAGGAGTTTTCAGTGGCAGTTACTGCTCCTGAATAGACATAACTACAGAGAAGCCCTTTTGAGACTGCCAGTCGGTTCCCTTCTTCCTTCAGGATTTGCCTTAAAATGAGGTACTGTGAAGAAAATGTCATCAGTATGACCATAGTAAGGGGAGACAAACTGTGAGGACGAAATTTGTCTCCATTGGTTACTGTAAAAACAGTTAAGCAAACAAAATAAGGATTACAAAACCCTTAAAAGCAGAAAGCACTGGATGAGGCATTAAGCTGTATGCTGTTTCTTTCTGTCTTTTTTTTTTTGCTGTGTTTTTCATTCCTGTGAATATGACCTGATTTTTCAAACATAAAACTTACATAATGTAAGAAATAATATTTAATTACTTATTGCCAAAATTTTATTCAAGGTGTGACTTTCCTAGTGAAGATCAGAATAACTATGCCAGCAGGACTGCATATATTGTGATAATTTTGTTCATATCTAAATACACTGCTCTTTTCAATTTTATTTACGGATTAATTCAGTTTTTACAGGGAAAATATTTTTAAGGATCTTACCGTAGCAAAAGGAACCAGGTTGCTACTTCTGTTGTAATGGTTAATTCATCTGATTTTGAGAGATGAAAATCAGAGTACTTTGGCCTTGAACTTCTGCATATTTAAACTTGAAGTGAGAATTGAAGAACTAATTAATTTTTATCTTGTAGCCTTCTCAGAGAAGGCAGTATAAATGTCCATAATATTTGGAAAGTTATCACTTAGTCTTAATGTGCACATGAGTATCATTAAGTATCATTAATTCTTAATCCTGCAGGACTCCAGACTTGTCTTGTTTTACGAGTGAAATCACAAACATTAAATCCCAACAACACGGCTGACTGTTCTTTTGATTCTCCTCTTTCAGGAAGTTAGTCATGACACAAGGAGATTTCGATTTGCTCTCCCGTCCATGCAGCACGTTCTGGGTCTCCCTCTAGGTACGTTCCTTATGAAGAATCCGAATGTTGCTTGCATTAATTTTACTATAAGATTTTGTGGGGTCTTTTTCCCTGTGGTTTGAATTTGGAATACTGCTCATGTGGCTAGAGCTGTTTTTGAGAGCTCTGCAACATTATCCTCGTGCTGTGAGTAATCTGCAGGCTCTGAAATGCAGTGTACATGAGTGAACATCCAGCTTGAAGGTGTGAAGAGAGCAGGAACAAACAGAGGTCTTCACTTGTACTTTTCCAGTCTCAGCTTTCCAGCGTGTGTTATTCCTGTGGGGCTGAATCCCTGCAGTCCCTTTCCGTGCCCTGAGGCACCGCTCCCATCCGCTTCTCCTCTGACGCTCGCGGTTTGCCAGATGATCTACTCACTTCTGAATTTCATGGAGCTTTTGAATCACCCAGGGGTAGCTGTTTCCAAAGGCTCTGCCACGTGGTGTGATGCCTTCCCTAACAGCTTAGTGCCATTGTTTCCTCCTGCTTGTATAAAGAGCATTTAATTGTGGCTCGTGTTTAATAGGACTTCTGCTGTAGCAAGCTACTGCAGTGTCCTTTTTTTGTGGTTGTTGTCAGCACCATTTCCAGGTGTTCAGTTCCCTCTCGTTTGGGGTGTTAAAAGTCTCTTGCTCTTTTTAAGTAGCCATGAGAGCAAAGCTCCTTTCTCTGGCTTACCCAAAATGGACATTGAGGAGTGGTTTGCAGGGGGTGAGACTTGGGAAGCGGAGAGAGCTGAAAGCTGCAGAGGGTGGAAAAGCAGCTGGGAGCAGCAGAGCTGCAGTTGGGTGGCAGATGCTGTTTAGTCCAGCACCAGCATTTGCCTTTTATCAGCAAAAACCCTGAAAGGTTCCTTCTGAGGGACAGGGTTGTGTGTGGCCCCATGCAGAGGCTGCCAACTTCCATCCTGTCAGGGTGGGGTAAAGCTCTAACAGGTACGTGTTATGCATAAGGCACATTTTCTGGCTGGGAGGGGCACCTTTTCTGGCTTTATACCAGTTCTTGTGGGGTGTGCCCCAGCGGCAGCACCTCTGTCCAGGCTGACCGTCTGCAGTGGTCACCAGGGGTCTGTGGGTCTGTGCCTGCAGGCACTTCTGCCCTGGAGAAGGAACAGGAGCTCCCTGCTGCAGTTCCCTTCAGGTCTGCCCTTGCAGGATGTCTGTAGGCTTTGCTGGGAAGGTTATTGGAATATGATGTCCATGGACAGCTTCAGGTGAGTTGCTCATTCCCCAGGTCACCAGGTAGCACATCTTCCTTCACCTAACATTTTCTAATCCTTCTGAAATGAGGAATTAACCATGCCTGAAGGGTCAGCTGCTTTTGGAGCTGATGTAATATGGTCATGATGATCATGTGCAAACCAGCTCCTTGTAAAATTCCCTTTGTGTTGCCGTAATAGGCAGAGGAGCTGTGCCATCTTTGAAAGTGCTTTGTTCTGTTCACGTAACAGTGGTAAAAAACCAAAACCCAAAGCCTCTCCCTCCCCTCCCAGTTAATCTTGGGTCTCTTCAGAGTGTTGGAATTTTATAGGAAAACGTTTCATAGAAGTTAATTCTTTTCTTGTTTTTTCAGAAAAAAAAAGAGATGTAGACATTGAGAAGAGAAACTGTCGTAGAGAGTTCAGAGAATGTGTGACAGATAGAAATGTGATTGCTACATTCACGTGTTAAGCTGGAGGAATAGCAGAGTTAGAAAAGTGCTTTGTGTCTAGGCAGCCTTAACAAAGGCAGCTGGAGAGCTCCTGGAAGATGTGAGGGATCTGTGGTCAAAGCAAGAACAGTTATAAACTCAGTTTTAACTGAACTGTGGCAGTTTACAACTAACATGTTAAAGATGTGTGAACAGCATTGGACAGTTTTCCACTCCTGTGTCCCTTTTTTTTGTCTGTACAGGAGAGACAAGTCCCATCTTCTGCAACATCTCAGGTGCAGTTCAGGCTTTGGTAAATGTGAATGGGTGAAGTTATGATTGACACACAGAATTAGCAGTGGAGCTGTCTGTCCTTTCAGGTAGATCTGTGCATGGCTAACAACCCTGGCAAGGTGTTGCAGTGTCAGGCAAATAAGAAAGGAAGAAGTGATGCCCCAAAATAAGGTAGTTAGAGCTTTGAGGCTGCATTTCAGTCCATGCCAACTCATCACATCCAGTGAAAGAAAAATCTTTTGAAAGAAAACTAGTTTTTGTTTTTCCTTCCCTGCAACAGGGCAGCACATCTACCTGTCTGCACGGATCGATGGAGCTCTGGTTGTCAGACCTTACACTCCAGTTTCCAGTGATGATGACAAGGGCTTTGTGGATCTCATTGTCAAGGTGAGAATGTCACGCTCTGTTCCCAGGCTGGGCAACTTCTGAGCCACCTTTACAGTGCCTTTATGTGAAGTTTGGTGTGCTGGCTTCTCTTCAGGAATGTGCCATTACCTACAGTCCACGTGGCATTTTGCTGACACCTCTTTAGTGAGGGTGTCTCATGAGATGCTGCATCGTTTTCCACCCTCTGCGTAGACCTGCAGATGTTCATACACTTTTTAATCCTTCTGGAATAAGGAATTAAGCTTGCCTGAATGGGCAACTGCATCTGGAGCTAATGGAATTTGGTCATTATGATCAGTGAGAGAGGTGATCATTATCATTGCTGATCCAGGCAGTGTGAATGACTGATTTGATTGGTAAGAATGTGATTTTAAGTCTTGTGATAATGTACTTTCGTTTTGCCTCTTGGTAGCTAGACTACCTATCATTGAAAGCCATCAGGAATTTAAAATATGAATATCTGCACTGGATTTCCTCTTAGAATTTTGCTCTTTGGAATCACAGTATTTTGGGTTCTTTATTTTTTTCTAGCCCCTTTTAAACTTGTGTGTGAATTGTAATGATTATTATCAATATTTTCTGTGTTGCAGAACTACAACAGAGAAATCACCAGTCTCTGTCCAAAAATTGGGGCAGGAGTGGCATTTTAATCTTTTGTCAGTCAGACATTGCATTTCTTTATGGAGTAATTGTGCTCTTTGCATGAGGAGTATTTTTCCCAAAAAATTTGAAGGGCAAATGCTCATCTCTGAGCCGTGAGATTCAATTGCTTCTTTGTTGTTTTTAACAGGTCTACTTCAGAGGTGTCCATCCCAAGTTTCCTGATGGGGGGAAGATGTCTCAGTACTTGGACAGCCTGAAAATAGGGGACACCATTGACTTCAGAGGACCAAGTGGCCTCCTTGTGTACAAAGGAAAAGGCAAGGCTGGTTTAGAAGATGGAATTCATCCAGAGTAAACTGTGCAGGAAAAATGTCTTATTACTTTAGAAGTGCTTTTTGTTGATGCTGTTCTCAAGTCAGGGATGGGTTTTTTTCCATGCTTATATGGACATAGTTTGTACACTGACAAAAATACTGGGTATTTGCACTGTCCACGACTAATTTCCCAAGTAAAAATGAACTTTATGAGTAGGCATTACTTTTATGTCAGTATAAAATACCTCACTTTAGTATAACACAGCCACAAATGTGTCACAAAAACCTTCTGGCAATTTTGTGTGAAGCAGAACAGAACTCTGACATGTGGTTTTCCAGAGCTTTGTATGTAGCATTCATGTTATCCTGGATGAAGAGAGCTGTGAATACAACACAGCATTTTGGAGAGTTTCAGACTCTCTGTTGTGTTTGGCTGAAATGGGCAAAGGGGCTCAAAAAGAGAAAAATTAAAAAAAAAAAAAAAGCCACAACCATGCTGCGTATTTTGTTTTCCCTTAAAGTAATCTGCACAGGGGAAATAAACTCACTGAGCAGATCGGTTCCGTAGTGTAGAACTGTTTCCAGAGTCTGGGCTTGTGAATGTCACTGGGGGTATGGGATGTGAGCAAATAGAAATGTGGTGGTGTGTACCTAGGCTGTGGTCAGGGATAAGTCATAACCCATGTCAGTGTCTGATGTTGCCTCCTCGTGTCTTAAAATCATCTTCCAGGATTGCTTTAATTCAGGACATCTTCACCTTTTCTGTTCCCTGGGAGGGAAGGGTGACAGGGCTGAAACAAAGTCAGTTTAGCAGGATGTGCTGGGAGGGGATAACAGGAGGTGTTTCCTGCTTGCTTCAGTGTTTTCCATCTCTTTCTCTCTTCAGGCAAGTTTGATATTCGGCCAGAAAAGAAAGCTGAACCCGTTACCAAGACAGTGAAATACGTGGGGATGATTGCAGGGGGCACTGGTAGGTATCTGTTAGGATTCACCTGTGGCTTCTGACAGCTGGTAGATGTATTTGCTCACATTTTCCTGCTTGTCCCTTCTTTTACTCCCCGTCCTCTCATTGCTGACCTGCCTCTCTCTTGCAGGGATAACACCTATGCTGCAGATCATTCGAGCAATCATAAAGGACAAGGATGACCCCACCATTTGCCAGCTGCTGTTTGCTAATCAGGTAATTCTGTCCTTTTTTTTTTTTTTCTGTTTGTAGTGTTTTACTTACCTAGCAGAACTCCACTCGGCAAATGAAGTCCTCTCTGAGGAAGCCAGGTACAGAGATACAAACCCTGAGGGGAGAAGTGAACTGAAATGTTGGAAACCTCCCATATAAAAGCACTGTAATAAATTGGGCGTTTAGCATTACTACAGAAATGTTTGCTAATGTTTGCCTTCCTGTGATTCACTGCTCTGATTCTAATACAGTTTATGAATGCTAAAGCCCTGCATTCCTTTGTGCCAGCTGTTAATGTTTTGGGCAGACTTTCAGAGCTGTCTTTCTTCGTGGAAACATGAAAGAGGTGGACGTTTGTCTCCTCCAGCAATTTTAACTCCCCAGCTTTGCAGCAGGGTTTGTCTGTGGAATCTTTCTGTCTGAGGACACCTTGGGTGAGGTTAAAATTAACTCTGGTCTCCAGCAGGTCCCTCAGTTACGGAGCTGTGATTGTGCTTGGCTGTTTGCTTTCATTTCCATCCCCTCTGTCAGTTCTTCACGTGCTTCTCTTGCTCCTTGAGGTGTGGCATCCTGCATGCTGGCCAGAGGGAAGCTCTCTCATCCGTGGAATCCTTGCAATAGAGATTTCTTGGATAAACCCAAATGCTGGTGTGCTGCTGGGCAACACCCCTTCTTTGCCTGTTGTTCTGCTGTGAATCTTTCTGCTTTTTAATTTCTCCCTCTAATGAATATTTGTTTCTGGGTTATGAGTCATTATTTCTGGTGAGTTTCACTTCATGCTCGTGTTTTTTAGCTTCTTTAGGCTCTCCCCTATTTTTCTTCTCATATTCAGTGTGTCCTTATTTCATTTGTGCCATACAAAGAAAGGCGCAGAGAGACTCTTGACAAGGGCCTGGAGTGACAGGACAAGGGGCAATGGCTTCACACTGACAGAGAGCAGGTTTAGATTGGATATGAGGAAGAAATTGTTCCCTGTGAGATGGTGAGGCCCCGGCACAGGTTGCCCAGAGAAGCTGTAGCTGCCCCATCCCTGGCAGTGTCCAAGGCCAGGCTGGATGGGGCTCTGAGCAGCCTGGGATAGTGGAAGGTGTCCCTGCCCATGGCAGGGGGATGGAACTGGAGGGGCTTTAAGGTCCCTTCCAACCCAGGCAGTTCTGTGATACCTGAGTTATAACCTGAGATTTTTCTGACTGGGAGCTGTGATCCAAGTGCTGAGATTCCCTGGCCTGAGGAGCCCTGCCAGTGCTCTCTGCTGCTGGCTGGAGCCCTTGGACGTGGCATAAAGTGCAGTGGTATCAGGGCAGGAGGGCCAGGATTTGCTAGGAATGACTCAGAATGACTAAAACAGAGCTGGAGCTGCTTTAGCAGCATGGAGAACCCACTGCAGCTTGGAGGCAGAGCCTGGGGAACAATTCCCTGTGTGTTAGCAGCAGCCTGTGGAAACACCAGTCCCCGGCTTGAGAGAGTCCTTGCACCCAATAACTGCACAAACAGAAAACAGTTTTTTTTAAGTATTTTTGAACTGTTTAAAACAGTGTGCATGGGCTCCTACTGTGCTTCTGGCTGGCACACTTTGAGTGGGCCAGAGGCAGTAGGAGTTTTTCTGGAGTGCCCACAGCTGCAGATCCAGGAATAGGCACCTTCTCTGGAACAGCTGCTGCACATTCCTCCTTACTCCCACCGTTACAGACTCAGTGGTGACCTCAGTGCCAAATTACTAAGGCTGCATGGGATGGCAGCACTTTCAGTCTCTACCTTTTCCCTTCCTACCCAGAGTGCAGCTGCTCTTAGGGAAATATGGCTTTCCTTTGGCCTTCAGTGATCAGGGAGGAGCAGAACTTGATACCCTGAGTAATATTTGTCGTTCCAACCAGAACTTGATACCGTTTTGGTTATTTGTTCCACAACCTTTTTAAAAGCCAGGCAGTCTCCATATGGCAATGCTGATGATACTTGAGTTGGCAAAGGTGAAAAACCTGGCATTTTCCTGAATGGATGGCACAGTACAAAGGGGTAGGGAGATATTTCTGTGCAGTCATGATTAGTTTTTTGATGTGATAGTGCTAAAAAGGGTTTTATTCTTCTGATTCCCTGATTAAGTGACAGTTCCACTTTATTTTTAGAGGGAAGGCATTGCATGGTCAGGATTTGGGAGAGTTATGAGCCTTTTATTAGCTCTGCCACAGGCTAGGCATGGAAATAACTTGGGTTTGGTCTCTTCAGCCTGTAAAACAGAGTTGAATCATCTCTTCCATCTCTCAGAGCTGTGCAGTAGCTGCTGCTCCGTGACTGGCTGAGGGCTGCACTCACGTGCAGGGTGTGGTCATTGTTTTCCTTGTCCTGCAGACTGAGAAGGATATCCTGTTACGTTCCGAGCTCGATGAGATCCAGGCCCAGAATCCCAACCGCTTCAAGTGTTGGTACACGCTGGACACAGCACCTGAAAGTAAGACCTGAAATGCCGCTTCATGTGAGACTCAGGAGTATAAATGTGTTTTGCAGGAGACATGCTATGTATTTCTGAGCTTAATGATTCATTTCTTGCTTAATGAATGTCTGGGTGCCTGCAGTAGCATCATTCCCCACGCAGGGATGCACAGAGGCTCAGGTGTAAGCAGATAAGTGTTTCCAAAGCTCGCCTCAGGCCAGTGGCAGTGCAGTGTTCCTCCCACGGCTGAATATTTCCCGTTGTCTCCTGTGGAGGGTGACCTTTTTTCCTCCTCCCCCACAGACATAAATATCACATGTTATCCTTGTGTTTGGAGCCTGTCCTGAGGCAGCTGCAGTGCCAGAGGCACCGTGTAGCCCACGGGCACAGATCCCTGCCTGAGCTTGCTGAACAAGGTTGAGGAAGAGAAGGCTAAACGGTGTCATTCCTTGTGGTTTTCCTTTCTTGCCATTCCTTGTCATGCCCACCCACGTCAGGATAGATTGACACTCGTATTCAGTGGGAGTCTGGGGCAGAGAAGGAAAAGCCATGTGGCTCCTCTTCCTTGTATCCCAAGAGTACAGCTCTGGTACGGTGAGGGAAGGGTCTTGCCCTCCCCACAACGTGGTGCTGTTGTATCATCCTGTGCAATCAGTGTTTGCCTGGAATTTCTGATCACCATTCCTTTTTTGGAGAAATTGTGAATTGATCTTAGCAGTTGGGACAAAAGTTCCTCCTTGGACCTCCTCAAGACTGTTCTGCAGACTTTCGCTGTCATATGTGAAACCTGACCAAAAATGTGGTAAAAAATGTCTCAGTCTTATGGTGCCCAAAAGTTTGGGTCAGCAGCAGCAAAAGTTTGTTCTGCATCCAGGGCTGGGGACGTGATGGTTCAACCTGAATCCCAATAAAACTGACTCTCGATCTAAGTGTTCCAGCTGGGAACAACTTCATCAGCTGGGTTTCTCCTTTCTAAAGTGACTTGTATCTCTCTTTTCCTCCTTTTAACCTTCTTCCCCTTCCCCTACTTCCATTTTTTTTTTTTAACAGATTGGGATTACAGCCAAGGATTTGTGAACCAGGAGATGATCAGAGACCACCTGCCCCCACCTCAGAATGATGTTCTGATCCTCATGTGTGGACCTCCTCCAATGATCCAGTACGCTTGTATTCCTAACCTGGACAAACTGGGCTATGCCAAGGACATGAGGTTCTCCTTCTAAACATGACTGGTAATTCAGGGATCTTGTGTAGAAGAGAAATTAAAAAAAAAAAAACAACAAAACATTTAACAGGGAACAGGACAAAGTTACAGAGGTGGCTGATGCACAGTGCTGGGAAAATATATTTACATTAAAAATGCTTCATATTTTCAGACTCTCTGGCAAGTAAGACACATAACTGTGCTAAACCTGTGTGTGGAGAGGTGGTGATGCCTCGTGCTCTGTGTTGTGTGCTCCGTGTCCAGGGAGGACAGTGCAGCTGCTCAGGGCAGCACACGCTCACTTACGCTTTCTCGTAGTGCTGTAATCAAGTGGCAGTAATACCCTACTTCCTAACACTGTGCATAGCCAGGATTTTATTCAGTATGAACTACGAAAAGAATGAAAAGTGTTGGATTATTCATCTTGCTTATGCCAAAATGTAATCCTTACAGAGCTCTGAGGGCCAGGAGAGTTTGCCTTGTATCCATAACCTTTGCAACAGCAGTTTAAAGATGAATATTGAGCTGAAGGATGCTCATTAAGCATTTATGACTGAAGTTGTTGCAGCCTCCTTGTTAATCAAAACAGAGAGGTAGACAGTGATAAAAAATGGTTTTTCTTCGTATTTTGGAATAGCTTCTCTGAAGTGCAAACAGTTTTCCAGCTGGTCACAGTTCTCATCCCTGGGCAATGAAAGAAACTCCAGAAGGTGGCTTTGGGTACTGTTCCACAAGTACCTTGAATTTTTTGCTTGATAATGCATGGAATACAGAAAAAAAAATCTTAATTTTGTATTTACCCCTAAATACTGGGTGATGGCATAGGAGTACAAAAGCAGTTGTTCTGCATGTCTTGTGCAGTGAAAAAAAACGCTGGGTGGAAACGATCAGATTTTCTTGTTAATTGTTTCCCAGAGGTGGATTTGGCCTGAAGGGAGCCCAGGTTTCATTGCCGGAGGGGTTTTGGCAGGCAGCCCAGCTCTGCGTGCAGTAGCACCCAATCGCCTCCCTGTCTGAATCAGGCAAAGCTCCCCAGGGTTTGCTTGGTAAGGATGCTCGGGAACAGCCTTAAATCACCAACTGACAGCAAATTCAAGTGTCTCACTGAGTCTAAAACTGTTTCTTAGAAGCTGTTTACTACAGCTTCCATTTTTATTTTTTAGTATCCTTTTTTTACAGCAGCCTTTTACCTAGATTTTAGGACACAGCAGGCATCTTGCGTGCCCGACTTTCCGCTTCTGACCTGCGGAGATGCTGCTGAGGTGTCCTGCAAGGAGTTTGGGAAACTGAAAACCTTGTTCTGGTGACGACATCAGAGTGACTGAAAGGATGTTTAGTCATGTATGAAGTACTGTGGGTGCTAAGGTAGCTACAGGTGTCAGTGTACAATAGCAATTTTTAAAGATTGGGTGGGAATTCGAGGTCATAGCTCACTGTGTTTTCTTTGGTGCCTGTAGAACAGGTGGGTACTGTGTATTTAAAAGGTTCATTTTCCAGCAAGAATTAAAAGGCAAAGATACTACAGTTAATTTAAGGAACCTCAACTAGATAATACTGTTATTAGTTCTATTAATTTGATGTTTGCTTCAAGTCTTGAATTTTTGATGTGTGCTTCTGAAACTTGTTCTTTAATATTATGCTCCAAAGTTGAAATACTACTCAATTTTTCAAGTTTTAGTCCCTTTTTTGGAAGGTAAAAAGCAGAAATACGAGAGAAGTGATCTTGCTGCTGGTCTGTATCACTGTGGGATATGCAGTTTTTTTTTCATGATTGTATTTACTAAGGTTTGTTCCCATCTTTTTTTTATCCTGAATAAAGTTTTGGAAAGCTGAGTTTCATGAGAACTGGTTCATATTTTGATTATTCTTAACTTGGAGTTTCCTTTGGCAAAAATCAGTGGGTAAACCCAACATGTCCCTGAAGGGCCATAAGATCCCAGATATCCAATCCCCAATTCCCTCTGGATTTGTTCATTGAAGCTTTTCAGGGTTAATTTAGCAAACTTAAGGTTTTGGTGATTTCATGATCAACAATAAATCTGTGAAAGAGAAACTTAACTAAAGCTGGCTGAAAGTGCTCCCTGCTGATAGGAAGATAGTAAAAGATTTTCAAATAGAGAGGTCTTTTGTATACTTGGATGCAGTTCACTGTATTTCGGGAGTATACATACAGTTAATTCCCTGTGATTGTTGTGCTGTAT
>VYZQ01032386.1:0-10777 GCA_013400655.1 Mystacornis crossleyi | reverse complement strand
GAGGGGGGGTGGCACAAAATCAGGACAGGTACTTATACAAATAATCTAAAATATAATTCTATCCCATGCTGCAAGCAAGATACTTGTATGAGTGTGTGGCATGTTGCTCCCTCAGCTCCTTTGTGATAAAGCAAAAGGGGATGGATTGTTTGTTCTCTCTCTCTCTCTCTCTCCATCTTTGCTGCATTTAAACCAAATATTTACTGAGTCTGGTAAACTTTCTCATCAGGGGCACTCTTCTGGTGTTTCAGATTTGGTGACAACGGTTGGTAATTTTTAAAATGCTGAAGAGGGTTCCTGACAGCGGCTGGAGGGGAAGGTATTTCCAAAGGGATTATTTTCCTGTTTAGTCTATTATGCAACTGCTATGGCTGTCCCATCCCTGGCAGTGTCCAAGGCCAGGCTGGATGGGGCTCTGAGGAAGCTGGGAGAGTGGAAGAGGGTGGGAACTGGATGAACTTTAAGGTCCTGTCCAACTCAAGCTGTTCTGTGATTCTCATACAGAGTAAGTCTTCAAAAATTCAGAGTTCAAACATTTCAGTCTCATGGCAGGATGCTTTTCATAGGACAGAACTTCTAACCTGTCCCAGTAGTCCTAAACTAGTCCATTAGGTGTCTCTGGAGTGGCACTTAGGCACATGGTGGATTTGGCAGAGTTAGGTTTACAGTTGGACTCACTGATCTTGAAGGTCTTTTCTAACCAAAACGATTCTATAATTCTCAGAAATAGCTCTAAGAATAGGTTACAAACGTGGGTATGGGATGGCCAGATTGTCCTTTCCCCCCAAGTGATCAGGCCTTCACAGATAATTCCATTTGGTCACTGACGGGCCAAGGATTTTATGGCACCGTTATCTGTAATTCTGTGAAATGCCCAGTTTAATCTTGTGTACACCAATGAACGATTACACACTTCCTTGTCATTAAACAGCCTGGGAAACATCTTCCAACCCTTCCAATTCAAATGGAGGATGAGCTTTTGTTTCTTCTAAAAGTTGAGTTTCACTGAGAATGCAGCCCAGAATTTACAGGATTTTTCGTATGTCCCAAGCGGACTTTAACATTGTAATTGATTTATACTAACAAAAACTGAGTGCAGACTTGACCCCACTGCAGTCAGAGAGAATCTTTGCCTTCAGCGTGGCCAAGATCAATATTAAGAATAATTGCAAGGTTGCTGTTAAAACTGAAGTTCAAGGTAGAAAAATGGGCTGGGTATAAACCCTCTCTGCAGACAGGCTGTATTTTTCCCCTTGTTCTTCCTCTGCAGTTATCATTGCACAGATTTATGGGCATTTAGATATATAAATCAGTATCTATTTAATTCACACAGGCTGCAGATGAGATCATTCTAACAGAACTTGCTTTGTCACTTGTAGGCACAGTAATGCTCCTCTTAATAATCTGAACTTTCTAAATGTTGAGCTTCTTAGGAACTGAGAGATTAAAGTCAAGTACAGCTGTTAATAATGAAGAAGAAAAAAAAAAAAGCAGCAATGCTCACACACTGCACTCATGGTTGGTGCCACAGGTAATGGCCCAGAGAACAAGTCAGATTCAAAACCAGTATTTGGACAAGAAGTTTGTGTCAAAACAAAATTTCACTTCAGTGAAATTAGTTCACATTTCACATGGTTTATTTCATGCAGCTGGAAATGGTATAACCAATATTTTTTATAAACAAGCGCTAGAAGTTAATTGCTGTGAATGGAAGGATGTTGTTATTTTTTTAAATGATGGAGCATATCCTTGCAGAAGGGTCCCTGCTTTCCTGATGCCACTAATGATGTGATAATGCTGTGCAGCACTGCCTTGAGAAAGCCCAGGGCTGGTTCAAACCAGGCTGTTTGTGTCTGGCACAGTACAGCACCATCAGCACACCAGTGAATCCCAGAAATAATCCAGTTACAGGAGCAAAGCCCACCAGACCAACCTAACTGGATTCTCTTCCACCACCAACCTCCAGATCCAGCTTGGGATTCTCCACACAGCACTCTTAAGGATGGTGTAAACATTGCCTAGAAGCTTAATCTGGCAGATATTTTAACGTGAGTAGCTTTTATTCTGGACTAACTCTGTTTAGAATTATCCCCACGTTTAAATAAATATTTGCACTTGGAGTGTACAAGGTAGAGTTAAACTCCACAATTAAATTGCTGCTTTAGTTGGTGGTTAAGTGAGAACTCGTGGCAGCACAGTAATTCTGCACTGACAGTGAAAAAAGAGACAAAATAAGAAAAACAGGTGGAGCCACAGGCAAAAGAAATTAATCTCATTTTAGCAAATATTTACAGCATCTTAACTATATTTGTAAAATTATAGTTAAATAGAAGTGATCTGCACCTCAATTTCAAACCTACTTTGATTTTTAATGCAACAATTTTAGCTGAAATATTTCTCCAAGAAACACACAGGATCATTAACATTAGGAAAATGTTAGTAACATTTTCTTAAGAACGTGTAAACACTAACGAACTTCTGAGTTCTTTCTGCATCAGAGTCAGCACTGGGGAGTTCAGCCTTTTGCTGAAATTCCAGGACTAATATTAATGGTGAGCTGAGCAGGGCTTCTCCTACGGAAATAGGAAACTTGGCTGAAGAGCAAAGCCAGGATAAACACGTGGATTCAGCCATCATTTAGCTTAAGCAAAGCCACACAGAAATAGCTGCAAACTTCACTGACCAGATGTGACTCCCCTTCTGTAAACTTGGGGTGCCACTTCTAGATTTTTAACTTTGCCTTTTGGTTCTCATTGTTGCAGCCATTCTCATGATTGCTGTGCATTTTTAGCCATGAATTTACTTTCCCAAAGCCCGCAGACCGAAACGAAAATGACTTCTAGTCTTGCCTGTTGAAAGTGTCACCGTGTGTAGGAGTAAGGGGAAGATTCCTGCAGCCAGAAGGAGACCGAGGAAGGGAGCACACTCCTGTTCACGAGGAGGGATGAGGCTCTCCACAGAATGAAGACTGATCACTGGCTGCTGAAGTTGGTGGTTTTTTCCAAATAGGTGAGATCTTTATGTACGTTGAATTGCGAGGAAAATTCAGACTAATGGTCAGTTGGGATTTGAGTCGCCCGGGTGGAATTGCTCCACGCATTCCTCAAGCCTCTCTGTGGGAAAGGAGTGAGTTTAGTACTCTCCCTTGGCTTGTGTTTTCAGTGTTTAATGGAGGGAGGTGCTGCCTCTGGCTGCAATTCCACGAGAAGTGAGGGCCTGACCCTCTCACGCTTGAGAAATATCCACTCTTCAATCACTTGCAGGCACCTGTGTTACTCCATATACAGCAAGTCCTGGTGTAAAGATGAGTCCAAATTAAAACAAACTCAACAAGACTGACACTCTCATGTCTGAGTGCTGTCCTACCCCCAGCCTCGCTGTGTGGTGTAACAGTGCCTCACCTCATCTGCCTTCTGAAATAAGGAGGATTCCAATAGGTTTCTACTTAGTCTTCATAATGAGAAACCTGGAGTGGGACTGACTTAATCTGCAAGATCTCATTATCTGGCTTTTCGTTTGGGGTGATTTGTCAGTGCTGTGGCAGAATTACATCACTTAAATGAGTTTAATGCTCAGAATAGGAATTAGGCCATCAAATCTGAAACCCTGCTAAGGTAGAATGGGTGTTACTGCTGTTTGGAGCTCATGGAATCCCAGTGAGGTGGTGTCTACCTAGAGTTTGGGAAAGGGAGGTCTTTCCTTCTTAATCTGTTACTAATGCTGAAATAACCTGGTTTGGATCCTCACTTAGGCAGCAGGTTGGTACTTAAAGGCTGCTGTGCAGAGGAGTAACTTGTAATTCTTGGTTCTGAGACTCTCCAGGGAAAGGGTGATCCCTGCCATGGGTGCTTCTGAGCACAGGCAGGAAAGAAAAATGCTGAGCTGAGACAAAACAAGCTAGAAAACTCTTGGGACTGGGATTTCTCAGATTTTTGTTTGAAAACCAGTCAGGACCCTAGAGATAATGTCAAAGACCTATTTGCTATTTTCATTGGCATGATAAGGCTGAAACCATCAACCATGCAAACCTCTGTTGCTCATAAAATCCTGTGATTTTGGGTATGGGGCGTGAGTGAACTGTTCTGACTGCAGTAGCTTTGCTTCTTGGCAGTGGCTGGGGAGATGGATGAACTTCAGTGCTTTAACATCAGTGTCTACAACACCATTTGCCTCACAGTGGCTACTGAGAGCTGTTCCTCAGCCTCACAGGGAGCTGGAGCAGGCTCCTTAGGCACACCTTGCATTCAAGGATGGGTGTTGGTGCGGAAGCTTTTATAAACCCATGAAAGAAAAGGAAAATAGGAGGGAGCTCTTTCCACTGCTGTTTTTATTCTGCTTTACATCACATATGCACGGATACTGAGTTCAGCCATTGTATATTTTAAACAACGAGCCTGGTGTTGGGATCTTTGTGTTTAGTGTTTCAGCTTTGCATCCTGGGTGACCTTTGGACTTCATTCCGTTGTCTCTGTTTCCCACCTGTGAAAACACAGCCCAAAGCACTCCACACTTCAAAGGCCTTTCCTTGAGAAGAATCACTTCAGTGTTAGTCAGAACAATCATAAAGTTCTCAAAGCTGAGGGAAGGCTTCTCCTACCTGGGAAGGCTGCACAGATGGAGAGTTAATAATTGCCAAATGTAATTATTGTCAAGCTGAAGCTGCATTTCCGAGCAATGTACAGGGCAGACAGTTAATGCCATAAGGAAACTGGCCTTACAGCTTGTACTGCGGCTCTGGTATGGGATGGGAAGTTCTTGCCAATTTGTTTATGAATTGGTGTACCATTAGGATAAAACAATAACGAGGAGTATCAGAGAACACTGCAGGGGCTGGACTTCAGTGCCTGGAGAAGTCAGTTGTCTCCTGCTGCTGGCTCTCCTTGCCTGACAAGGAATGCTGCTGCCGCCTCACGGTGAAGATTTTGTTGGTAGTTCTTCCTGAAAAGCCAAATAAGCACGATGAACCAAACTTGAGTCTGAGAAGCTGAACTTGCAAGCAGCGACACGCTTTTTCAGCTTGATTAATTAAAATTTAATCAATAGCTGGGACACAGCTGCTGACTAGAAAACCAGCATATGGAGCTGATCTGTGATCGTCTGAAGAAAATAAGAACTTGTGCACACATTGGCCCTGCACTGCTGTTACATCAATCGCTGTTTATATTTAAATCTCATCAGATTGACAGTGAGTCTGGGTTCTTACTGTGACTTGACTTCTGAAGGTTTTTGGAGAAAACGGCATGTGGAGATGAGCTTTGTGCTATCTATAGGACTTCCTGTCTCACAATAGCCCACCCAGCTGTCTTCTCTGTAGCTGAGTATTCATCCCCAAGTAATGATGCACAGAAGATGTAATTCTGCAATGCAGCAGAGTGCCAATGGCAGCTGTAGATTTGCTATCCCCCCAACGTTAGTACAGAACACAGAGGCTTTAGTGTCCCACTAGAAAGGATTGTGTGGCCAAAGCACCCTTCTTGCAGGTGTACCTGGGGCATTGCTGGGCTTGTAATTGCCCCCTTGGGTGATTCTAGCACGTTCCCTGTGGTGTAAACTGATGTTATTCCCTCAGGCTGAGAGAGGTTTGAAATGTCTAGGAGAAGGTTGTATGTAGAAATAGCTGATTCTACACACGTCTCTCAGTGAGATGGAGCTAAATTCAATTTTGCTCCTGGCCTTGATGATCACAGAACGGATGATGCTGGAAGGGACCTCTGGAGACCACCCAGTCCAAGCCCCCTGCTCAAGCAGGTTCACCTAGAGCAGGTTGCACAGGATCACATCTAGTTGAGTTTTGAATCTCTCTAGAGAAAGAGATTCCACACTCTCTCTGAGCAGCCTTTTCCAGTGTGCTCTCACCCTCACAGTAAAGAATTTTTCCTCACATTCAAATGGAACTTTCTGTGTTCCAGTTTGTACCCATTGCCCCTTGTCTTGTCACTGGGCATCACTGAAAAGAGCCTGTTCCCCTCTTCTTGACACACACCCTTAAAATATTTGGACATATTGGTAATATCCCATCTCAGTTGTCTCTTCTCCATTCTTCCTCATTAGCTATAACTGTCCAGACAGCTACTGTGAAATATATCTCAGATTAAGGGAGTCTTTAAAATAATCCCAACTTTTATTAAACGAGATTCCTGAAGTCAGGACTTCCAGTGCCTTGTTTACAGCCAGTCACTGAGCTGAGCAGTGCTGCCCTTGAAAGAGTCCTCCAGAACATTCCCACCAGGCAGAGCTCAGATTAGGCTAGATGGTGGTCCTGATTACCAGAAAGTTGGTGGGAACAGAAGATTCACCACGGTGTGCGTAGCAGAGGCTGGGAATGTGCGAGGAACCAAATGTGTCGGAGGGAGAGCCTCCGTGGGTAATGCACCTGCTCCCCAGCTCGCAGAGCCACAGAGAGTCACAGCAATGGCATTGTCTTCCTCAGCACCCGGCCTGGTATTGCCACCACGGGGAATCTAGTTTAACTGACAGGCAGGGATGGCCACAGAGACAGGTAAATCCCCAGTGAGGGCTCCGGTGCACACACAGGGAAATGTTATTCCAGAGTTTGTCCTAGCTCTGGTTCAGAAACATCCCCTGCAGACCTGCCTGCTCTGCCGGGTAATGCTTCTCTTTAAATATCATTCTGTGCTAGTTTGACATTCCCCCCTCCTGCCAGCTACAGAGCTGGTCTAGAGAGCTGGAGGGGCTTTTTTTTTGTGAAGTGGGAGCATTCAAGCAGAGAGGCAGATCTGCTGCAGGGCACCAACAAATAAATGATACCAGCCCTCACCGAAGAGAGTGCAGATGGAAATTTCAGCTGTCAGAGAGATGCTCTTGTTCCTCCTGCACCAGCACGGTATTTACCTCACCAAGACACAGGCGCTGTCTGGTGTCCTGTAGCTGTAGGTTCTTGCCCTCAGAAGCTGCTTATGTAGGTTCCAAATGTAAGACAAATACCTGCAACAGGTTACAACAAGGGATGGAGGGGGAAGACAAGCATAATATGACTGGAGGTGGCCGTTTTGTCTCTTGGCATCTCTTCTTGCTGAGATTCGTTTCTGACTTTTTGTTCAAAATTACATTATCTTTGTGCGCTCAATCCCCCTCCTTATCCTGCCCTGCTGGAGGAGCTGCTGCCCCTGGCCAGGCATTGTGAGGGACATCAGGACATGTAAACCAACTTTCCCACAGTGCTGGAGTCCCTAGAAAGGGCGTGTGTCCATCGGAGCACAGCCCCTCCCAATCTGGAAGTGTGCTGTGCTTGTCCTCGCCACTGGCTTCCTCCCAGGCTCCCTCCTGCCATTCTCATCCTCCCCACAGCAACAGCCTGTGGAGTCTCGTTCAGCCAGTTCACAGTAACACTTTATTGATGCTGGAAGTTCAGATCATTATTTACAGAGATTGCTTCCCCCTGTGACACCCCAAAAGCTGCTGGCAGGCCTGCACAGCACTTGCGCCAGCTGCCTTCCCAAGGAAAGCAAATTCCAGGTTGAATCAGTCTTGAGACCTGGGGCAGAGAAGGGGATGTGAGCTCTGAGCAGAGCAAGAATTCACTTCTGACGGCCCCTTTTTGGGAACGCCGTGGCTGCCTTTGGGTTGGATGAGACAAATGTTTTGAAACTGCCTGAAACTCGTTTTGGTTGAAGTCACTGGGGGCCCATGTCAGTCTCCCAGCTCTCCTTTGATGTGTATCTCCCAGCTTGTTAATGCAGGAGCAATCAGCTGCATAATTTCCATGTGAAGTGGGAGGGCAGCTTGCCTTAATGCCTCCCTATGTGCAAAATATGACATGTTGAATTTAAAAATACACCCCCACATTTAATGCAGCTTTGGTAGCTCACTGAGGGCCCACACTGATTGCTGCAGCCCATGGGGATTCCGTGGGCTGAGTGACAATGGGGGGCGGGAAAGGCCTGTGGTTTTTAAGCCCTTTTTCCATGATATTTTATCATAACGAATGCAACATAGTTTGTCCTGTGTTAATGGGATATTCCCATGATCTCCTGTGTTTGCAGGAGAGGGGGAGCTCAGTTTGTGCCCTGCAGGGACATGCCCATGTATCACCTGTTTATTTGTTTATTATATCTAACTAACCTGGCAGACCATTACAGGTGTGCTGTCCACAGAAGAACCCATGCAAAGCTCATCACTGTATATTTTTTCATAAACCTTAGCTGATTTAAGCAGATCATTTACAGCTGGTGAATCAAAGTGCTTGCTGCTGGTCAGTATCCCTCAAAATGTAATCCTGAAGAGAGGTGGCACTTCCACTCCCTGCTTTTATTCACAGTTCAGCCAGGAACACAAGCTTTGTGTGGGTAGTCCCCAGTTAGTTTCTCAGCTTTGAACTTATTGCTATTTCTGTTTCAGATTATTCAGCTTGTTCAGCTCCAATATCCTTTCTGCACGTGTAGAAAAATCTCTTTTATCAAAAGCTGGTTCACTTCAGCCAATTCTTGTTCCAGATGTTCAGATGGTAATTCCATCAGCTGGGTTGATTTTATGTTCTTTAAAACTTTAGTAGCAAATGTTCATGATTTTCACCTTGAATTTTATTTCATTTAAAAAAATATATATTAAACTTATGTTTTAATACTTAGTGTAAGAATTTCACACTTTATTTTAAATAGGCTTACATCTTAAGTAGGCTATTGAATTAGTAATGATCCAGCTTAAGTGTTTACTTACGTATATGTAAAAGTATAGGCATATACTTTAAAAGAAGACAAGATTTTTAAAAATCATCCAGTCTAAAGCCCTGATTCCCAAACATTAAGGGGGACTTCTGTGTTTGAAAAACACTTGCCAGAAGATAATGGTTACTTCTGTTTAATCTTAAATCTGAAAACATCATTCTTCGGATGCCTGAGATGGACTGAAACATCTTTTAATGTCCCCTGCATGTGTTTTGTGTATAAATTAAAGGCCTCATATCTGAATTTCCTGCCTTTTATTTTTTTTTTTTTTAGTTTTCAGGTGGTTTGGGTACAAATATAGCAGTGCTGTATGTAAGTACACAAGACGTAATCTGAGTAAAGGGAAGTAGAGACTAAATTATTTGGAAATGCTGAAATAGTTCTTTCCAGAAGCCAGGATTAGAAAAAATATCCGCAGCAATGACTTTGATCACTTACATTTGAAACTTCTTTAAAGAACCTTTGTAAGAGAAAACAATTCTTTTAGGAACCAAAGGCGCTTTTCTAGAAGACGGACACAGCTGTTCCCTGAAAGTGAAGCAGACCTTCTGCTCCCGGAGGCCTTGCTGAAACCTGCTTGGTGCACTCTCACCTGAGTTAGAGGAGAGCTGTCTCTTTAAAGATGTTCTCAGGAGGGTTTGGCACGAAGACAAAACACGCCAGGACCGCTGATGCAGGATCCCTCGTGCCTGTGCATTAGTAAATTGGGCATTAATGAGCTGATAGGGCTTGTAAAACGTTCTGCAGGAGGCATTTAGCCAAGCAGACGTGACCGCCGCAGGTATTGCCGTGAAGCCGAGCTGCCAGAGGAGGTGTGGCTCCCATCCTCAGCAAGGTCAGCCTCGGGATGTCATTAATCTCATCTGAGATGCACATTTGATTATCTGCCCTTACGCTGTGCTCACCTGCTTTCTGTGCCTTGCTTTTTCTGCTGCACGTGTTTGACCTTTTACCACTCACAGCCCTGCTCCCTCCTGCAACGTGTGTTGTATCCAGGCTGCTCATCTTGTCCCTGTGCAGGAGCTGCAGTGGCAGCAGGACACAGAAAATGGATGCAGGAGGTACAGCTGAACAACACAGAGCGACCCTGCCGCCTGGCAGAACTCCTGTGCTCGTGGTCCCAGCCTTCACCTCCTCCCTTGGTCTCCATCACCTTTTCCAGGTTAATCCATGCATGAACGCGTGCATTCCCATGAAACAGCTTGACGTTTACGTTGTGATTTTCATATTATTTTGTTTAGCTGCTGTTCTTGGAATATTTGCTTTCATGAAAGTCCTAAATATCCATCTCTTCATCCCAAATGCATTGCTCTGTTCCTCTCAAAATGTTAAAATCAATGCTTTGTCAGGGGTGGAAGTTAAAATGTTTGACCAGCTTTAACAGGGACATTGTTGAAAAGGTGCAATCCAAAAAAGCAGAAGAAATTGTTCCCTGTGAGGGTGCTGAGGCCCTGGCACAGGTTGCCCAGAGAAGCTGTGGCTGCCCCATCCCTGGCAAGTGTCCAAGGCCAGGCTGGATGGGGATCTGAGCAGCCTGGGATAGTGAAAAGAATCCCTGCCCATGCCAGGGGGTGGGAACTGGATGGGCTTTCAGGTCCCTTTCAACCCAAACCATTTTGTGATTCTGTGACATCCAGATTTCAATTGTGTAATGACTTCAGTGAGGTATTCAGACACTTTTGCAATGGGAAGAGGCAATTATTCCTCCAGTTCACCAGCAGACAACTGAAATTCAGTCCATCCTGCACACCTTCTGGCAGGAATGTGAAGCGTGATTTTAGTTTTTACCCCCTTGTTTGTCTTACAGATGGTCCTCAAATCGTTTGTTTTAGGTATATAATATAAATATTTTCATTTTATAGGTTTAGTGAAGTTCTATTTATAAACTATTCCTGTCACCCATACTCATTCAGACATGACTTACTCCCCACTTAAACAAAATCCCTTTGTTTCTTCTTCTACTTATCCTTAACATAAAAAGACAGGGCTCACAAGTGAAGTGGAGAATAAAGATCATTGTGATGTCTTTTCTAACCTAAAAAATCTATGGTATCTTCCATGAATGAAAGCTTTATTCTCTACATTCCCAAGGC
>VYZQ01032382.1:20288-37288 GCA_013400655.1 Mystacornis crossleyi | reverse complement strand
TTTTTTTTTTTTTTTGGCTCCATGCTATTAACAGACTCTCCTTAGTACATGAGGCTGACTTGGGTCAGGTTAGTGTAACAGGAAATGCATATGCAGTTTGGGAAGGATGCTCTTCTGCTCTTTAGTTTCACACTGCCGTAGAGGATGACAGGTTAATTAATTAACTGTTGATATGCAATAGGTCATGGCCTTCATAGAAGTTGCTTCCAACTGGAGATGGGACACCTTGCTTTTTCCTCTGGCTGCAAGCACTGTAACATATCTTCTCTTAGCTGATGTCTTTGTGAGAAAAGGATGAAATTTATATGTTTAATATTTTTGGGGTGATTTCTTTTTTTGTGCTTCATCTCTCAGTACTGTTGTGTAATGCAAGATTGCCTGTGCGTGCTATTACTAGTTTTTTTAATTCTGTAGAATCTAATTGGTCCTAATGGATTTCACATTTAACATCTGCTATGCAATGTGACTTAGGGGTGTTGAGAGTATTGTGCTCCGCTGAAAGCTTACTGTGCTGAGCTGACATCTTTATTATAAGAAGAATACAGTAATATTTCCTGGAAACTTTGACATGCTTTTTATGTTGACACTCCTATTTCTCATATGACAGTTTTTGTTTTCCTTTTCTCTTGTTTTTGTTTTTTTTTTTTTTTTAACAGGTGACATTAGCATGGATTTATGGTGCTTATTTTCCACTTGAAGTCACAGCACTCTGAGATTACATTGGATGCTGTGGAAATTGTCATAAACAAGTGATAATAATTTTGTAATCAGTTGGGGAATAAGTAGTTGGGAGCAGTGATGTTTTAGGAGGCAGTATGGTATTTTGAAAAAAAAACCAAACCCAAACTCAAACAAAATGATACCACCCACTCCCCAAAAAGCCCCACCCAACAACAACAATGAAACCTAACCGACATTGTTTGTGTCACTGCATGTAAAATACTTTGAGGTGTTCATTGCCCTGTAAGTGCCAAATCCACTTCAGTATCCCACTGGGATAGTGAGAGGTTGGTGGGTTGGCAGATAACCCTAAACTGCTCTTTCAAGGGCAGTGTTGTGAGAGCCATCCTGCAAGTGGTTACTGTGACCATGTCAAGCTGTTCTCCGCCAATCGCTGCATCTTTGGTAGAGTATTTAATATGTGGAGTGTATCTGTGCTATATTTTTTTAATCTGGATTAAATATATGTAAGACATTGAGGAGAAAAAGGAGACCAAGACAGAAAAGAGAAGGGAATTACTTCTCTGTGACACATGGGAATAAATTCGGGCAATTTACTTCGAACCTGAATCAGAGCCTCAAAGATTAGACAAATTTTTGGTGGGGCAGGATGACGTGAAGAATTAAATCAGTATCACAAGCACAGTGTAGAAGAGCTTCAAATTTCTAACAGTATCAAGATCTAGAAATGTTTTTGACAGGGCTATTGAGCAAAGCCCTTTAAAGAGAGATTTTGTAGGCAGTCCTTTGACTTTGGAAAAGTGATGCAGAACTTCAGGATATTCTGTTTTATGATTCCAGCTCAACTCTTAATACAGCTTAAAAATAAATAAATAATAGACTGCTCCTTATCTTGTAATTCTTCCAGAATATATGTTCCTGAATGCAAAGGGATGTATCAAAGTGTGCAGGCATAATTACTAATATAAGAATATTACTCTTAGGTTGCCACTTGATCTAATGTGTGATAATTAGTCTACTGAAACTGATATTATGATGTTAGTCATCATTTCAACCAATAGACTTTATTTCAGAATTATTTTAAAATATGAGATTAAAAAGAATTTTGAAGAAATTTGACTTTTTAATGAGCAATGAAAATAACCTGCATTCCTCTACAGCTGCTATAAAGACAATGCTGCAGTGAAAATCTATGCCAGGAACCTTTGATTTTTTTACACTTCAATCAAAATACACGTAATTCAATCACATTTTATCAATTGTCTCCAGTTCCTGGTCTTACTACAGTAAAATCATATTTTTGCGTATTGTGGAGCCTTTTTAATAATTAGAGCTGAGTGTTGAAAATCTTGTGTGGTATTTTAAAAATAAAATTAGAGATTAACTAAGAAAATCAACTATCCTGGATATTATATACTAGGTTCAATGACAGATAAGGAATAAGCAAGAATTGTTGGAAGGAGCTGTTACTTCTCATGTCAGAAAATGGAAACACACTGGTTTTGATATTATTCAAGACTGGTACTTCTTGTGGATTACTTGGGGAAAAAAAGTGACAGAGTTAGAAAAGCTGACTTTGGATCTGTAATATTTTCCAGGAAAACCACTTCTTGGTGTCAGAAAGAAATCTATTTCATAGATTTTCAAGGATTTATGACAGTAGTTGCAGGGAAATGTTTATTTTTCCACAGTAAGATGAGCAAATCATGTTTTATTTTTTCTTTAGTGTCAACATGAAATTCTAGTTTTCTACTGTTCAAGCACAGAAGTTATGTGTACAAAAGCTTTCCTTTTAATATTGTTCCTGGCAGATGATTTAAAATTAAAACATTACTGCTAATAAAATATATTTTGCAATATGTTTGCTTTCTCAGTATGATACGGCTGGTATTTCACTATGGCTGGTCTTCTCCTTTGCTGCAAATACCACATTCGTTATACTGTGGTGAGAATTTGTGTGGCAAACAAAAATTCACTAAGATTTGCACCAAGAGGGAGTTCATTGATTGTCACATTATCCCCTTTCCTGCCATAGTTCCACATTTAAACACACGTCTCCAGAAAAGAAAAACTGCTCAGGCAGCTCTCTTGGAGGTCAAAAGCAAGATTCTGTGGGTGCGAGGAGAGGAGAGGCACAGGAAAGGCTCAGTGTCATGGGTTGACACCTCTTCCAGCAAACACCAGCATGGCCTGGACAAAGTGGCCAGAAGTAATTGGCCATGTTCTGGTGCGTTCCCAGTGTAAGGAGGAGCTCAGAATTCCCACATGGCTCAAGAAGGAAAGCGCACGGGGTGGTGTGCATCTGTCTCGCCCTGCTGGGGTCCTGAGCAGCTCGAGACTGGCGCGGTGCTTGGTGGAGCTTGCAGCCAGCTCAGCGTTGCCCTAGGCTGTCTCAGCAACTCGGCAGCTCCTGGGTGCCGCACACTGCGGGAGAGACGAACGGCGCAGCCCTGCTCTGCATTTGCTCTCAGATTTTTCTTCAGACTTTCTGTCTCTTTGGTTTTGGAGTACTTTACTGCTAGAGTACTGTAAGAAGTCTGTAACAGAGTTAAGCTGCCCAGGGTCATGTTTGCCGGGCTTTTTCACACTCCAGACTGGTTATTTGGTTGGCGGTTATTTAACTATGATTGAAAAAAGTTGGAGGCACTATACCAGCTAAGATCCTAACCTAAAAACCTGATGTTATTTTTATATCCAAGGATGATTTTCTTTCATTTCTCCTTACAGGACCTTTATTTCTTAGAACATGTGGAGAACTAATGCCACTCAAATCATAGCTTTTTTATAAACTGAGCCACTAGAAGTCCAGTGGAAAATTCTTTAAAAAAATTACTAGGCAAATTTCATTTTGCTCCAGCAAATCAAATGCTTCATGATGGATTTCCTGGGGAGGTTGTTCACTCCAGCTTGATCAAACTGCATGTTCTTTTTCAGAAGTAATTTATACTCTACTTAAAATTCACATACTAAATAAACCTTAGGAGAAAAAAATGCTATGTGTAAAATATCATTCTCAGCAGAGATGAAGTACTTTCATTTAAATGGAAACCAAATGTGTTATTTTTATTTTTTTACTTTTAAGCCAGTAGTGGCCATTGCACATTTAGCTTTTACCTCATATAAATTCAAGAATATTCCGTGAATCAATTCCTTTTCCTTTTATTTCCTTTGACCTAAATGAGACTAATCATATATATAAGGACTAACAGTGTATGAAACTCCGAATCAAGTTCCATTCAAAATTGCAGCTTCAGTGGGACTGAAGCAACAAATAGTCTTGTGCTAGTCCCTCACATAAAAGTGAAATTCAAACTACATGAGTGGTTATTTGGTTTCATAACTGTTTTTAATACACAAAATCTTGTCAAGAGTTAAGCAGTGATGAGCCGTAATTTTTATGGCAACTTATGGCAACAAACTAATGCCATTCTATATTGGTTGCATTTTATGAAATTGTTGTAGCTAAACTTGTCATGTTTGTTACATTTTGACAGTGTAGCTTCAGAAGACAAACTAAAGAGTGCATCTGCTGCAAGGTGCAACTCCATTCATATCATCACATCTCTAAATATTTTGGGGACTTAACCAGCAAAAATCACAGTAGTGTTAATGAGCTTCATGTTTTAGCAACAAGCTGAATACAATGCTTTAAAAAACTTCCGTGCAAATACTATTTCTTTGTGAAATTACTTGTATCTTGTCTTTCCCAGAGTTGCTCAAAAGAGGAGATATGGCTTCAAAGATAGAGAACAGTGTGTTTGCCCATTCTTCATGCTATGGGGTCTGCCTGGCCTTAAGCAGTGTGAAGAATGCTCTCAGTTACAGCTGGTGCAATGATTCCTTCATCAATATCTTGCAGCTGAGAGTGGCTAGGTCAAAATGTAGTTGTGGCCTTTCTCATTGTTCCCAGTATGCCTGAACCCTGAGGCAGAGGCTCTGAGCAAGAGGTGCAGAGACAGGGGCTGCTGCCTCTGGGGATTGCCACTGCCTCTGGGTTGGCTTTGTGCTGCTGCTGTCATGTACCCGGTGCCTGACCTGTTTTCTGTCCCAATGACATGCACTTAGCAAATAAAGAAAACCAGAGCAGCTTATAGACTAAAAAATAATACTACTTCCTTTTGAAGGGAATGGTACAATACTTTAAAAAAAAAATACTGTGAATAACTCAATCCAAACACAAGAATTCAATTACAAGTGCAACTACACATTGCAACTAGTGCACTGAAATAGGTATTCTGTGCACCTCACCAGGGGTAGAAGGTGTGGGCTGGGAAACTGAGGGGAAAAATCAACATCATCATTGACTTTTATGAATGAAAGTAAATATTCCAAGTCTTCCCCTAGCATACATTCAGTTGTATTGTATTTAATACTTACAGAGATGTTCTCTTTGCGTTAGCAGAAAGATTTTATTCAGAAACTAAATCAGTCAGTAAATTTTATTTTTTATATAAGCAAATAACAATAATCTTCAGATGCATTTGTATCTTTTCTCTTTTGTCCTTGTTGGGTTTTACCCTTTAGTATTAACAAATATTCCCAAAGAGAGAAGTGGTAGTGCTCAGGGACTCTTGTCACATTTTGTTGTAAACATTCTCCTGCAACTTTAGTTAATAGTGAAAGTGTTCTTTATTTTATTAAATGTAGATGTTTAGAGGTTCTTTTAAGGATTACAACTATGTCAGTGTATTCCACATAAGTTATTAAAAGTGTACTATCATTCCAAAAGCTTTGCATCAGTGGATATTTTATATATGTCACAGGAATTTATGAAACTCTTGATTTAATCATAGAAGCAAAAAGGCCCAGAATTGCATATATTCATGATTATATAAATAATTTTTCTGCAAAAGGGTTACTTTCATAACCTCTTACTAACAGTTTAATCAAATGAGATTCCCCCTTTTGTTACTCAAATCATCATTAAAACCTCCATACCTGAAAAACTATGACAGTAATGACAGATGTCCATTTTGTGTATACAGAAGTGTTATTCTCTAACACTCTGGTTCTTAATCCAAGCTTTTTCATTCTCACTGAGACTCATGAATACAAAATAATATGAAAATCAACTACAGAAGGGCTGGAAGGCAGATAAAATAAATCAGTAAAATTGAGTGCCAACAGTTTAATCAGTGTAATGTGTAGATAATACAGTGGAGAAAGATTAAAACTCAACAACACTTCTTGCTAGTTTTTCTTAGAAAACACATTTTCTTTTCCTTTCTTCTCACAGTCACCCTTTTATAGGCAGTCAGTCCTCAGTATTGTTCTTTTCAGAGAGCTGTTACTATTTCTGTTGTTAATGCCTACTGTGGCTTTTGAGCAGATCTGAAACAAAGCAGAGGCATGGCTACTCTTGTCTTTCCATCTATTTTTGTCTCTTTCCAGTGTTTGGTAATATAAATATCACTCATTCTGTCCTTCTAAAAATACCATTATACAGCTTTATAAAAGTGTGATCAATATTGCTGAAGCTACGTGGACTTCAGGGAGAAAAAAGAAAGAACAAAATAATTTAGCTATTTATGATGCAAGACAGAATGGGACTGTTGTTCAGGCAAGGTTGTTTCTGTCCTCTTTTGATTTCAGAATTTTGGCATCAAATTCCCCACCTGCCTTTCTGCATGACTCTACCCATTTGAAGTATCCCTTCTTTGGTGCAGGAATTTTCAGGATCTGTATGTGTAGTTAAGCCTTATCACATTTAAAGAGTAAAAGAAAACTCTTTAAGGAATGGAGCTAAGACCACTGTAATTAGCAATCCTGCCTGGAATTTTTACTTTCCCAGGACTCATAGACTTTAGTTTTCTTTGTTACCAATCCCTCAGAAAGCTGTGCTTGTTTAACTATCTTAATGTCATAGCTTGCAAATCTAAATGTCTCATCTACACACTGTCAGTTTGTTTCTGGGGATGCAGGAAATGAATATAACCTCTCTAAATCTTATAGACAGAGATAGACTTAGTCTCCGTGGTTTTGCTTGCCTCAAAACATGTGGAGTACCAGATAATGATATCCCTTGGCTTCAAAATAACCCTGTAGAAGGGACAAACTATTCAGAAATGCTTGTTACTTAGATATTTGAAGATTATTGGGATTTTTGAAGTTTTACCTCATAAGCTGCTAAGTTTATATCTTCATATGACTTTTAGCTGTCTAGTACAGCCTCCAGTCATAACAACGCTCACATTTTTATTCCTCTACTTTCAGTATTTATTTTTTCCACCTGTAGCTGAAGTAGTTTGGTGTCTAAATTGGTGGAATTATGCCCCTAAATAATTGCATCTGTGATCACATTTGATTACAGGAAGCAGAATGTGCTTGTGGCAGAGGAGATGAGTTTAAACGCTGTCTGTCTAATCAGATCCCCAGCGACTGTCTTCTGGCAGCACTTCCTTCCTAAATCCCATTTCTAGGGATGCCGTGAATAAAAGCTGTATGGCCTGTGCAAGTCCATGTCTGCAGAAGATAGTTTTGCTTTTCTGATTTGAGGGGCCTGATATGGACTTAGGAGCAAGGCTGAACACTGGTCACCTTTGCCAAAATCATGTGTGGGGCTCATGGTGCTTTTGGGTGGGCTTGGCAAGGTGGGTGTAAGGCCAGGGGCAACTGGAGAGTGTCCGTGCTGCTGCCTTGGGGTCTGCCATCCCGAGGGGGACAGCTGGGATGGTTCCTGGGCGGGTTGGGTAAACCCAGTGGGTCTGTCAGGGCTCATACAGCCCTGGGGGTGCCCCTGGGGGCCATGTCTGCGCTCTGTGGATACCAGCAAATAAGGCACGAGCTGCATCCTCCAAGGACCTCTGGCCAGGCACCATAACCACAGGTCTGCTTCAGTGCATCAGTGCCAGAGCAATGAGTCAGGGTGGGGTATTACACAATTTCAAAAACTTGTTATAGTACAAAATATACAAGAAATAACTCCTTGAGTTAATTTTACGTAGGAAAACCAAATGGTTCTTGGTCAAAGGCACCAGTAAGACCAGTGTTGCATCTAACTAATATTTATGCAGTGATATGTTTGTGTTCCTGCAACCATGCTGCTGAAGCAACTTAAATTCTATAGTAACCTCAACCTTAATATAATTAATCTAAATATTCTTTATTTGTCTGCAAAGTATGGAGGGACAAAAGCGGCTGTTACAAGCAATTGGTAACCTGGAAAAAAGAATGGAAAAAATTATTTGCCTTTTAGGCTATGGCAAAATGTTTCATTTATAATTAATATTAATGATGTATGCAAGATTTTTTATATTGTCACATATGATGCATAAAGGTATGAAGGAACATGGGGTGGTTTCTTAGCTGCATTTTCTGAATACAGTAAAAATATTCTGAACTTTGAGAAGACATCCTTTGTTTTTTTAAAATATTTTAATACATGATTTTGGAATCAGGATTATCCTCTGTCATCATAGTGAGATTACTAGCAAAAATAGTTAACCTTTTTAATGAACCATATAATGAATCACATTTGAGAATAATATGAGACTAAAATTGACCTCCAAATCAATGTTTTCAATCTTGAATGTATTTTCAGAAAATCCAGTCAAGTTCAATGAAAATTTCCATGTGCACTTTGAGTACCAGGCAAGCAGTAGGGATAGAAAAATTTGAATTTAGACTGCTGGTTTGGAAAGTTTAGTTTTTCTTATCACCTCTGTGACTGGCAGTAAACCTCACTTACTTCTTTCCTTCCTTATCCTGTGGTTGTAGCGTAGGTTTAGCAATCCAGAAACTGACATTTTACTGAGGTTCACCTTGATTTTTAGCAGTGGTTACCTGTCATTCATTAATTTGCTCAATTAAGTCAGTTTGTAACAGTGAAAGCAGTACTAGTAAATGCTGTTTACTCTATTATCAAGCAGTCATATAGCAAGAATATTGCAAATTATGAGATAATTACTGCTGGTCCAGAGCATGTTGCCATAATTTCTATTCAAAAAGGTACATGGTTTTATGGTGGATCAGGAAATTAAGAGTGTGAAGTGTTACATGTGGTAGGCACATAACACTCAGCTTTCAAGCTTCTTAATAGACTTAAAAGTTCCTTGATAATAGGCAAAGCATTTCCTCCATTATGGCAGTCAGGTGTTAGAACAGGCTGTGCAGTGATGCTGTGCACATTGTGCATCCTTTGAGGCTTTCAGGACTTGTCTGGATCAAGCCCTGCTAACCTGATCCAGCCTCATAATCGACCGTGCTTTTGAGCAGGAGGTTGGACTTCTCCTAAGTCATACTGTGGTTTTCTTCTATGATGTGATTTACATTGGCATTGGCTATTTGAAAACACTTCTGAGGAAGGGAGAAGTGAACTGCTGCAGGTAAATTAAGTAGATGCTAGAAAGCTATTAATTCTGATTATTCTCAAAGTCAAAAACTTCAAAGCTTTAGCTTTATGTTGTCTTTTTACTCACATCTATGTGTCCTATTAGAATGGAAACAATTGCTTCAGGATGAAGTTTCTTATAGGATCTTCAAAACTGTAGAATGTTTATTAGCCCACAGTTAAGAAAGTACCTGAAAAAATAATCAAATTGCATGTTGAATAATGCTGTGGTTGTTGATCACATGCTGCTTGAAGAAAGAACTCTCACAAATTTAGCAAATCACCACTATTTAAACCTTTAATCATTTTTATTGTCATTCTTTAGAGAGACTGTGGTGCTATCTCTCACAAAGGTGACAGACTGCCTTGGATTTCTTTAGGTTTCTCTCCATTTTGACGGTTTTAATCGGTGTTGAGTTCCTTTATTATGACATATTTTTTTGCTGCTGTTTTTCAGGCTCTGTATTTTTCCCCTAGCATAGCTTGAATCAATTTATGTAGCAACTGCAAAAATGCTGAAGAGGATTATTTTGGTAGCCCAAAAATCTTTAAAAAATAATAATAAAGGAAATATGAACAATACAGAATTACTTGTTAGTAATATGTTGCTGAATGGATGCATAACATGAATACAAGGTAGTTAATTATTAGGCTATTTCAACAGTTTGAATTTTTTCCTTCTTGAAATTTTAATGTAAGAATAGAACGTGAGGCACTAGTAACTAGGTTTATAAAAAAAAAAAGTTGGATATTCCTCTTCCTTTTCCCACATTACTGAAAAGATTGCTGAAGTGATGTAGCTGGAGGTTCTTTGTGCTGTTAAAAATTTCCTTATGTCAACAAACTAAAACAGAAGTATTGCTTGCTTTGACTGACACCTAATAGATAAATATAGGTATATGGTCATAGAGAAGCAGCATAATAAAAAGATCTTAAGTATGTTCTTGTGTCAGTTGTAGGTTGTCAAAACACTTTCAATATGATGAAATTGTGTCAGTTATGCCTAGTAATACGTTTTCTTCTCAAAAGGTATTCTTCTAGGTGGGGCATATGTTGTTAAGGTATAGTGTATTTCAATCACTATTTATTGTGATGGAGAGATTGGACAGATTGGTACAGATACCCTTGTTATGAGCTCACCTACTTCCACTTAGAGAACATTTCGCTGTCTTGATGTTGTCAGCTAGTCTGTCCCTCTATGTCCACATTAAATATAAGTCAAAACATAGGTGACAAGGTATTTAAAACCTTTTGGCTTGGCTGTATTTCGCTTGGGGCAGATGGTTTCCCTAGAGAGCGGAGGAAGGGATCCTGAAGAACAGCAGCCACAGGGTTTCAGTATGTCCCTTCTCCTCTTCCTGATTGCTGGCAGGGGCCTATAAGCAGTGGTTTGTGGAGCTTGGTCCCTCAGGGATTTTCACAGGCAGCCTCATTATTTCAGGACTTTTCAGGTTCATTTTTAGACTTTAATTAGTCTCTTAACTTTGCTTATGTGGGCATCATGAGCTACAAACTTTTCATCACAATCTTGAGGACCAGATAATTGGTTTATATTTTTAAAGTCTGAAACTCATACATGATCATGTGAATCAGTAGCCTAGTGTCTACTGTGCTATGTTTCACTATCTTTTCTTTCCACCCTTATTTGTAGACTAATACTGGAACTATGATAGTAAGGTAGCAATACAGTATTCTCAGATAATTTCCTAAATCCAATATATCAATCTTAAATCTATGCATCACATATATCTATGCTCCATTGGCTCATGTCATGTGTACTTAACTTCATCTGTACAAAGCTGGTCTGAGCGGAACAGGTCAAATACTTTGCATGTTCATTGAACAATTGTAGGTAATTTCACAGGACACAAAACAAAGGAAACTGGGGCTGCCTGGACAGGGATGTTTGGAAGGCGAGAGAAAATCATCAGCTGGTATACAAAGGGGAAAAATGCAAAAATTTCTGATTTTCTGGTCTTGCAGATTGCTATTTTGCAATGCTTTCCATATAATATGATTTAGAGAATCAAGTCTTGAAACTGTAAATTTGCAGTAAAATATGTGGCAATTAAGAAAAAGCTCTTTTCTACCAAGAGATTCCTACCACTTAATACTGTAGAATTTTAGTTTCACAGAGTTACACTGAATGAGGCTACTGGGACTAAGGGCTCTGCTGAGTTTTTCTGACATGGTGCAGTACCATCTAATGAAATCCATCACAGCCTATCACGTCAAGGATTTTCCTTAAAAGGGAGGGCTTATGTGAGTTTCCACAAAGTGAAATGATGAATGTTATGAATATCATATGGGGGTATCCAGAACTGATGGAAGCCAACAGAATTTCATCTGCCTTTTTGTAAATGCTCTTTATCTTTTTTTTTCCCCCGTTTTCCCTCTTTCTTTGTTATATTGATTTTCCACACTAGATGGCAGTGCCTTAGCACTAGTGTGTGACAGGGGAATTGATTTAATTTATCCTGGGGGGAAGACATCCTTCTGTTTCACGTTTCCTTCTACATACATAGGTTAAAGAATTGCAGGTGGGAGACTGGATTTTGATGAGCCACATATGGATGGGCAAAGAAAAATGCAATTTCCCCCCCCTTTTCTTTGTACAAATGGAAGTCTATTCAAGCTGGTTGAACCAGGCTTGCAGTGGCTGGATGTGAGATGAACTGGGGCTGTCTTTCAGTGCTGTCCCCAAGGAACTGCATTCATAGAAACTTCAAGTGAAAAGCTGTATTGAGTTAGAGCTGAGAGTGCAGCCAGACTCTGAGCAGATTGCCTCACAGTTTTGAGCCATATGTTGTCTATACTGAGAAGTCAGTGAGAGAAAACACAGCTTCCTTCTCCTTCCAAGGAAAATCAAGTGCTGGAGAGCTGAGAGGTGCTGGGGTGCACCTAGATATTGCTGATTTAGTGCTGGAATACAGCCGGGGCTCATACATCCACCTATGAGCTGGGAGTTATTGCAAGTCAGTTGAGAGACAGGAAGTTTGCTGACTTGAAGTATTTTAAGTAAAAGGTCTGTGGAATGAGAACTGAGGGGAGACCATGATTAGAAACAAATGGGCTGTGGAAGTGTAAATGTGGCAGTAATAGGTGAAATCTAAAAGCTGGAAGTTTGTAGCTGGAGTTCAACTTAAAATTAGGAAACAATATTCAATATTTATGGATGAGGTCCTTGAAAACAGAGGGTTATTAAAGCAAGCAGGTGTCTCTATTGTTCATATTTTCAACCTTCTTGGAAGAAAACCTCCGATTAATGCTCTGAAAGGAGGAGACAGGAGTCTTTAAAACAGTAAATACCAATAGATTCTGCAGNAATACCTTAAAATACAAGTAAATAGTAAGGAAAAAAAAAAAGAGACCTGACATAGGATTGATGGACTTTATGAGGAATAGCCTAAAGAAAGAAGGTATAAAAGCACCTGAGAAAACCCCAAAAAATCAGAAAGTCAAGAGTTGTCAAAGACATTTTCTCTATAAAATTTATGAAGAGTATTCTCATTGTATGCTTTGTTCAAAAATAAGATGGTTTCAAGTTTCAGTCCAACTTATACTTCACAAAGGTAAATTTCATGCAATACCTTCACCTTTTCCATTGGAGTTCAACATTTAAGAATCTGTAAGGCTCTGGTCTGAGGCTGGGAAGCATACTGCCATGAATACATTTTCTTAAAGAAAATTCAACTTAACTTGGTGTCTCCTGGGACTTCATTGCATGCAGCTTTTGCCTTATTTATTCAGTTTTACTTTTTTGCTACATCCCTTCTGAATGAGCTGGATAAACCCAAATTGAAATACAGGAAAACAAATTTTCTCTTACTTTTTTACTGGATCTGCCATAGTAGCTGAAATGTCATTAATACTGCTGGAAGGAAGGCAGGCCAAATGAATGTTTATCTGTCTCCTACTGCAGCATTTGCAGAAATGGAATATTTTTTCAAAATATGCTGCTATTTGCTGTCATTTTTTGCATGTCACAGCAAGTGATAGTCCTGTCTATAATTTATTACGTAACTCTGCCAGAGCAGAAGATGCAGATGGCTTACTATAAAAATGCAATTCCAATTATATTTGATAGTACTGCTTAGACGATTCCTTACTAGTTAGGGGAAGCAACAAATGGTTCTAAGTTGGAATTTGGTGCTGGAAAATGAGCCTCAGTCTTGGGGCAGTTATGTGGGAGGTAGAAGTTGCCAGTTCTTTAAATCAGAGAGAACAAATGATTGAATATAGACTTCCCACCTCCGAGATGAGTTTTCTAATTGCCAGGTTAGATTGTCAAGGGATGTACCTATTCATTTTGCAACACAGATCTTTTTCATTCTGAGTTTGAATATAAATATCTTCCTCTAGAGATCATAAAACAGAAACTTGCCTTCAAATTATGCTTCTTCACATCAGTAGAAAGAATGACACAGTTGTTTGAGAAAAAATGATTTATATGGACAGTATTATGCAGAAATTTGAACTTGAGGGTGTTACTTGTTGATTGTTTTTGTGTTCGGTTGTGGTTTGGTTGTCTTTCATCTTGTGGTGGATGGTAAAACTATCATTTTCCATTGGTACAAGGATTTTCAGTCTTGCAGAGCATACAGTTTTCCAGACTGGATTATAGAGAGTATTCAGAGATAGGGAGGCCCACTGGATACCTGTAGCCATTCTGTAGCTGTTTTCTCTTTTTTTTTAATCAGCCATGCCCAGCACTTTGCAAAACTAAAGGAACCCTTTTTTTTTGTTCATGCAATCTGAGGGAAGCTCACTATAATAGAAGATTTTTGTCTTGCTGATGTGCTCTGATTGAATCTGAAGAACAAATTAATGCCAGGATACTTCAAACCACCCAAATGATTTTTCTTTACTCATATACATGATTTAATTGAGAGCAGGAGGTTTGTCTTCAAGAATTGGATTTTGTAAGCATAAGGATTACCCTTGTTTGTTAAATGTAAACACGTCTAATTCAAACATTTATTTCCTAAAAAAATCATTGTGCTCTTCTAGATTGTTTTCTTGGCTTTACTCTGGCTGTGTTCCTGAAAAACAAACCCAAACAAAATGCCAAGTCTGCAAGTTTTGATAATCTGGCATTCATGAAGTAAACATTCAAGGTGTCCTCTTTAGCTAGTGCTGCTTATGGGTTTGTACTGCTGCTTCCCCTCCCCACTATTTTGTTGGCCTCCTTCTGATTCTAAAAATGTAACTTCACCACAGGAACAAGAGAGCTGCCACTCTAGCCAAATTAATGTTAACACTCCTCATTGCAGCTTTTATGCCATCCTCTTGGTCCAGTTTTGTAGCTTGCACTTGAATTACTCCACCTATTGCCTGGAAGATACTATTCTGACTCACTGGACTTTGGAAAAGCATCTTAATCATAAATTCAATCTTGAATGGCTTTTCTTGTCAGATACTCTTGCAAAATACTCATTAAGTACTTCTGCTGTCTTCCTGATTTTTGCCTCCTCTCCCTTACTTGGATATATACAGCTTCTTTTCTTCTCTTGCCATTACAGAATGATTTGCAGTGGAAGTGACCTTAATGGGCAGGGACACCTTTCACTAGACCAGGTTGCTCTGAGTCCCATCCAGTCTGGTCTTGAACACTTCCAGCCGTGGGGCATCCACAGCTTCTGTGGGCATCCTGTTCCAGTGCCTCACTATCCACACAGTGAAAAAATTCTCCTCGATGTCTCATTTAAACCTACCGTCTAAAGTCATTCCCCCCAGTCCTATCACTACATGTTCTTGTAGAAAGTCCCTCTCCAACTTTCCTGCAGGTCCCCTTGAAGTACTAGAAGGTGCTATAAGGGTCTCCCTGGAGCCTTCTCTTCTCCAGGCTGAACAACCCCAATTTTTTTTCAGATGTGCTCCAGCCCTGTGAACAAGTTGGTTCTGGACTCCTGGCCTTACAGGCAGTAAGGCCACTAAAACCTCACTTGATGAGAGACTTAAAAGGGCTTACTTTTCTTTACGTACTCTGAGTTACATGCATGGGAGAAACATCGACAAGATGTTCTCAAGAGATCAAAACAACAACAAAAAAACCCCTTTACTGGCAACTTAGAAAATCAGAGAACTGTGGCAAATGCCTTTGAGCAACATTCAATCAACTTGAAACATTGCACAAAGCATTAGATTAGCCCCTTCAACTTAGCAAACTCCATGCCCATCTGACTTTAAGTTTCTCAAAATGTTACTCAAAATTCTGAGAAGAATAATTTAGACGAAGAAAGACAGAAAAGATACAAAAAAGAACAAATATTATTGCCACTCCTGGCTCAAGTGGTGTTCAGCTGATAGAAATTCCAAGAGGAGGAAGGGTCAAGGTGTACTTACTGCATGTCCTGGCATTAAATAACCACTTGGCTTTCCTGGGCCCCACCCCCAAGTGGGACTTCTGGTCATCTGGCCACTTACAAGCTGGGTTAGGGGCTCCAGAGGTGGAGTGTTGCCTTGCTGTGCCAGTGATTGGCAGCCTCTGCCAGGTTGGGATACAGGCTCTAGGGAAGGGGCTGCAGGGTAGGGCATTGCCTCAGCAAAAGCAAGGCCTAACCTGCTCCTTTCCCACACCCCCACACCTCCACACCCAGCCCTGAAATGTTTTGAGCCAGCAGTNGTTCCAGTGCCTCACTATCCACACAGTGAAAAAATTCTCCTCGATGTCTCATTTAAACCTACCGTCTAAAGTCATTCCCCCCAGTCCTATCACTACATGTTCTTGTAGAAAGTCCCTCTCCAACTTTCCTGCAGGTCCCCTTGAAGTACTAGAAGGTGCTATAAGGGTCTCCCTGGAGCCTTCTCTTCNCTGACCATGCTGCTTTTGATGCAGCTCAGGATGAGTTTGGCTTTCTGGGCTGTGAATGTGCATTGCTGGGTCATGTTGGTCATACTCCTCTTCAGAGGCTTATAAATTAATTCATTATGCTTTCCATTGTGATGCTGTTTTTCTTTTACATTTGGGGTTTTCTTGTGTGTGTGTTTTGGTGGTTTTGTTACTATTAATTAAAAAATCTCCATTTCCTAGTTCAATATCTTCTAACTGGAATACATTGTTCTACCAGCAGTTGAAAACTGTGTAACCATGTGGGATTTTCACATTGAGTCCACTCTATTGCATTTTCTTTCATTTATAGCAAAGTTAAAACCTTTAGAAAACATCAGGTTTGGTTGTTTCTTAATTGTCTTTTTTTTCTCATTTCCATCATGCCACACATATGGAAAACAGCTGGTTCCCTTGTTGGTATTCCTTAGCTGTTGCTTCCTATGGTCACATGCTGTTCTAACTAAATGCAAGTTCCTTAGGTGGCACAATAGAAACCAGAGATTGGTATTTTCTTTATAAAATGCTATGCTTCCTTCTTTTTCTTTCAATTCATAGTTTTTTTTTAAATAGGGGCTGAATTAAATAATTTCACTATTTATGCTTTCTAATTTACTCATTTATGAGTAAAATTCTGCTGCATACTCAAAACCATTTACTACTCTTGTTTGCTGCTGTAGATACAAACCCTCAGTCCAGCTGAAAAAACTGAGTTGTTAGCTAGAGAGGAGGTTGAGATGCAAATGGAGAAGTGAAGAACTTCTGCTATAGTGCGAAGAGCTCTGTGAGTATGTTCTGCTAGGGAATCTACAGCAATAACCAGATTAGCATTTTTCACGCTGTCATTTCAACTGCCCTAGGTTATTAGTAGTCAGTACACGTGGTTGGCAACTCGTGCAGGTCCCTTGTGGATGCATAAGGACAGTTTCTCATCAGATGCAGCCACTTTTCTAAAAATTTAAAAGGGAGCTTATGGGCAGCAAGATGCCCAAAGCTGCTTGCACCACGGAAATTAGAATCCCAGCTTGCAGTGGTGATTTGTGAACACAACTGCAGACACAATTCACGTGCTTACACCCCCATGTCCTCTGACTAGAGCACAATTAAAGGATGTGGAAATAAAAATGCCCCCATTATTTTTAGGTCACAGCAGCTGATAGT
>VYZQ01032381.1:35882-46741 GCA_013400655.1 Mystacornis crossleyi | reverse complement strand
CCCTGCCCATGGCAGGGAGACTGAAACTATATGGTCTTTAAGATCCCTTCCAACACAAACCATTCTATGATTCTACAATCTCATCAGGAGTCCGAGCCATAGGTTGGATCTCAGGTGCCTTGACGTATCCAGACAGCACGGGATGTTCCGGCAGAGCCTATTCGTCACTAACCCTAGCCTCAGGGAGATTATTATAGGGGACTTTTTATTCATAGAAACATCTATGCAGCAAGTGGGGAGCCCAGGACTTGGTCAGGGTTGCAGTCCAGCAAACTTTTGGGTTCTTCTGTTTAATTTAATGTGCTTTTTACTTTAGTGTTGTACTAGTGCCATACTAGTTTACTTTAGTGTTGTATTCAGCATCAGGCACAGAATTTCCTCTGTACTGCATAGGTGGCAGGATAATGGATCTGGGTACACGTCTGGTCTAAGTGCTCTGCCATCAGCCTCAAAGGGCCCTATACACTGGTGAGGGCCACGTGGCCCACGTCGGGGCTACAGGCTGATGCGTTTTACAGCAGGAGACTGAAGTGGGTAGGGTGGCTCATGTGTGTGTGGGTGTGCACAGCTCAATACACATCCTTAACCCAGCCTGTTGGTTGGGTGTGTGGAGCTCCAGTGACAGACTCCAGTCTCACCCACCACGTAGGGATACCCACTCCCATGTCCTTAGGTTGCTCTCCTCTGAGCATGCACTCAATCTTTTGCACAGCAAAGATGATGGAGGGGACAGCATGTGCTCTTGGCATCTCACCTCTTCTTTATTGGACATATCTGATTTAAACCTGAAAATATGAAACTAGCTGCAGCTAGTAGTTTTCTCGGTCTTTGAAAGACTGTGTTGCAAGAAGCATGAATTGCTTTCCTTACAGGAAATTCTACTGATAGAGATTTTTTTTCCTAATTTTTCTTCCTTTTTTTTCTTTTTTATTCTTGGATTTTATCCAGCTGTCAACTGACCAGAAAACTGTAAACATATCAGACTTTCAGATCATTAAATAATTGTGTTTATTTACTGTGTTTCCTTACAGTTTGCTCCAGCTTCAACTCTGACCTAAAGCAGAAAGCACAAGAGGAATTGCTTGAAGTGAATATGGGTTTCTAGGTCAAAGAGACCTTAGGGGCTGAAATTACAAGTATGCATCTTATTTGTCCCAGCTGTTGAGGTCTATGTTTGTTTTGTAGTGACTGCTTGTGTTCTGGTAGTTCCAATTAGGCAAGAAGATACTGAAGCGTAAGAAGTCCTAAGGAATTTACAGTCTTACTTGTGGCTGAAATGCAACAAGCTAATGACACAAGCAATAAGAAGGAAGGTGGGAGGAAGAGCAGGGATAACAAAAACAGGATTGCGTGGTTACGTAGAGAGATATATGTGGGTAGACTGTGGTTCTGAATCACATGCAGAATGGATACTGCTGAAATCCAAAGAGCTGACGCAGCACTGCTCACCCTTGTACATCAAGGCCCTGGTGGATGTCAGGGTCAGACACTGAGGGCATGGACCTGGTAACACAGCCCAGGGAAGTTGCAGGAAGCTGGCAACGATTCCCTTGCTTATAATGATGCTGTGAGAGACCTGGAAAGAAAGGAACTCCTTCAGACCAAATTATAGCATAAAGTATTTTGGGAAGGCCGCTGATAACATGAAAGGGAAAGGAGGCAGATTTTCTTCCTTTTTTTTCTTTTGTAGTGGTTTGATGACACTTTTGACTCAAAAGAATCTTTTTTCCTGTTGCTGTGTTTACCAGCTAAAGTTATAAAGTCAACATTGCTTTTGATGTGTTCCAAGATATTATCAATGGTGTGGACAGTAATTCATTCAGGTGGGTGTAGGTAATAGTCTAGGAACAATTTTATCTAGGCTATAGTCTGTAAAATGGCTGCTGCTGATTCATACTGCTGTTGTTTGCCTTACAGTGTTTTGCCAGTGTTTGCATACATAGCACTTGCCTGAAGATGAAATCTTAATCAAAAAATTTTATATCCTTATGTAATCTCTGATGTCCATGGCAATCTTTTTTATTGAAACACTTTCATATAAAACCCATAACCAGTCTTGGTCCATCAGGAGGAGCATAAAGAAGCACAGCATCAATTCAGATGAGTTTTGTCATGACAAAAATGACATTTAACATGAAATGATGCAGACAGATGTGCTGCCAAACAAAGAAGAAGCAGAAACAGGTCTTTATACAAACCAGTATATTTTTGACTCTCTTGTTTTTAGAAGGTGCACATCACATTTGCTTGTGAGGTTCCTGGAGAAACACTTGCAAGATCTTGGATAACTGCCCTGGCTGGAGAGCTGGTGGGAAGGGGCTGGGACTGGTGGTCCCGAGTTCTCTCTCTCCTTGGCTATGCACCCTTTTGTTCCTTTCTCTTCATTTATCTATCTGAGGGAAACAGTGCTTGTGCAATAGCAATTGCTTGCTAAATTCTAAACCCCATGTACTGCCTTTTCCACTCTCTGGGCAGAGAGGGAAGTGTGAGGATGGAAGCACACTACAGGCTGTTCAGATTTAGCCTGCTCCAGAGTGTATTTCCCTTCTGGGCCTGAGAGTGGAGAGAGGCTGCCTGTCTCTTTCTAGCAGGTGTATGGAGTGTGTTCAAAAGGTGCTAGCGTGCTTGACAGATGCTTTCCTTTTCTCATTTGCTTTCATTATTAAAAATAAATAGCAAAATACCAAGGATGCCTGTATACATTTCAAAATTCAAATACACAAATATGATTTCTTCCTACTTTGATAGAAGTAAAAATAAATTATGAGAAATTCATTCATTTTGCACCTTTAAAAATATTTTAGATGTGAATTCAGTTGTTACTTTCTCCCTCTTTAATTTTGTGAAGCCTTGAAGTCAGGCCATCAGAATACCTAGTGCAGCAGTTATAAAAAAATCAGAACAGGGAGTTCCATGCCTTTCCATCAATGCTTTGCCACCCCAGCTGGTTAAACTGCAGCTCCAGCTGCAGGCTGAGCCCCATCCCATAGCCATCAAGCACTGCTTCCTGGGCCCAGCTTTCATTTCCATGCCTGAGTAAATCCACCCACACGCCAGACTAAGTCCTGCTGTGCCTGACATTTCTGCTCTGAGCAGGCTCTGGGATTCAGGAGCTGCCTGGAAAACATACAAGTATGATTCAGCCATGCAGGTCTGCTTCCTTACTGTTTGTGTTAGCAGAAAACAAAGCCAGAGGGGAGTTCAAAGACAGCCCCGCTGTGCTGAAATGACACTTAGAAAGATCGAACATCACAGCCTTGTAGTTGGACACAGTCTGTCCAAAGCATTTTATTTTCAGAGAATCACACCAGAAACTAAAATGGCTCATTAACAAAAATACACTGGAAGAGAAATGCAAATCCCTTCTCAGATTTCCAGGCTGCAAAGAACATGACAGAGCTACTCAGGGGCTGAACAGGGTCTACTCCCTGTGTGGCTTTGGCCCCCATCTGAAGTGACATAATTTTTTTGCAGACTTCTGCAGAACTGTCAGGGACAGCTGTTAATTGACCATGACGTCTTTTGGCCACATCCAGCACTTGCAAGATAAATCCAGAACTAAGGAACCAAGTGTCTGGAGAGTTGCACAGAAATCACTCTGGAGCTGCCTGCCCCTCCAAGGCAAGTATTTTAGGATCATCCAAAGTTAAAGCACCAGCTGAACAGAGATGGGGGAAAAGTAGGCCCTTTTCTTGTTTAAAACTCCAGACTGCTGCACATATTGTGAGGCTAATTGCAAATGCTGCTTCGATTTCTTGCTTGATTTTTCATAGGGTGAAAAAATCTGGTGCAGTTCCTGTCTCTTTCCTATCATATTATTAATGTACCAGATGGGCAGATGAGCAAGTAATTCCTATCCCTTGTTTCACAACCTCAGTCCATATCTCTGAGCAAGTCAGATCACCCATCCAGCCCTTTGTGTGTTTAGCCTGAGATTTTCCAGAGACCATTTGGTGTGAGGTAAATTCCCTTCTAGTCTTTGAAATCCTTCCCTAGGGAAATGGACTGCAAATGCCCTGGGCAGGCACTGTGTGCCGTTGTGTTCGCAAGGCTGTGACATAAATCTTGGCTTTCACCAGGCCTTCAGGTGTTTGTGCAAGGCTACAGAGCCATCATGATAATCCTCCTTTTCCATGCTCAGTGGGAAAGAAAAACAGGGATTGACAATAAGTACTGGAGGAGCAGTGGGGTAAAAAAGGGAGAGGTATATTGAAAGGAGGGGGAAGGAAAAAAAGAAAAAAAGACCCAGAACAAGAACAGCAAATAGAAAAAAGGGTTTTGCATGCAGGAAGGAGACAAAATGAGGCAACCGCACAGTGGGGAAAAAATAAACACAAAAATTAGAAATACAACTACTAACAGGTGGAATAGAGCAGATGAAGCAAAAGAACAAAAGAATGGTTCATGAGGGAACAGAGAAAAGAGAGAGCAGAGGGAACAGTGTGTTCTGATAGCTGAGCACTAAGGAAAATTCCAATGAATGTGTTTAAGAAATCTTACTGTGTTGCTTGGAATTAGGATGCTTTCGGCTCTGTTGCAGGACTGAGAGAGAAGGCCAATCTTCTTTGATCTGCTCCAGTGGTGCAGAATGACTCTAAGGGAATGTATCAATTAAGAAAATATTGAAATTGCTAGTACAGCATTTTAAATATCTTAGGTTCCACTGAAAGTAGGTTGCGTTGGAAAATAAATGAACCATGATACTGGCATGACCACAATCCACTGAGCTCTTTGTGGAAAAGGGTGGGAAAAGGTACAGTTGTGCATGTTCTGTGGGTCTTAATGATGACCACTGTGTCAGAAAATTGCTGTGCTTTTTGTTGCTAGGGCTCACCTCCCACAGCAGCAGTGTAAAACAGTGCTTCATGAATTTGGTAACCTTTCTGTCTGTGAAAAAGTACGCTGAACTCCTACCAGTTAATTTCCTCAAGGCATGAGCAAAAATCCAGATTCCTGGTGCAAAATGTCAAATATCAGACAAGACTGGTCATAGGAGGAAAACTGCAGTGTTTAAAGGCTGGTGATGACAGATTTAAAGATGATGGAGATGTAGAAAATTAGTTTACTCTATCACAGAATGGCCCCAAGTTTCGGGTGGTTAAACTCTCACAATTCCTCATGCAGCACTGGATTTTCTTCATTCTTGCACAAAGCATCTTGACACCCTGGCTGTGAGTTAAAGTTTTCTATTCCTGATGTAATAATGGGAAAAATAAGAGTTGAAAAATTCCTGATGGTAAACTCATTCCCCTGTCTTTGTGCACCTATAGAAGTGCTTCCCACTGCCTGCTGTCATTTATTTAAATTGAGACATTTCAAAAAGGCTTTCAAACACAGAAATTTCACTTTCATTACCTAAGGACACATAAAACATGACTGGAGATCATTCACCAGATTCACCAGGTCCATGGCTACTTTATTCTCTGGCTTCACCAAACAAAAAATCATTTAATCTTCCTCCATCTTTGTCCTCTCATGAGTCTGCTGATCCCAGCTTCTGTCATTCATCTGGGTTATAATGAGCACCATGTATAATGTAGAGTATTAGGTCAGTCGGGAGCAGAGAGGAGTGTTAATGTTATGAATCCATACTAAGACTGCAGCCTATCATAGCTGTACTGCTGCCTCCAGCCACATATGCACTCAGTTTCCTTTTCCTGGCACTGTATAGAGCAGGAAGACCTTGTAGAATAGCTTGATTAATATTTTCTTCATCTTTGACAAAGATAAGAAAAGGAGATGTGGATTTTTTTTCTATTTAACCATAGCCAGGTAACAATTGTAGGTACATCTTTTATGATGTGATTTTTTTCCTGAATCAAAAGTGAATAGAGAAAACATCAGGTACAGCAATATGCAGGAACATATCTAGATTTATTCTGCTGTGGAAATAAAATAGGGAAATAACACTCTCAGCAGCAGTGTGTTATCAGCCTTCAAAATTCCCACGAGGATATTATGTAAATCTCTATTCTATCTTTAGTCAAAGTCAACAGACTTGTAGGAGAGTCAAACGAGGGTAATTCCAGATGAATCAAACAAGGGTAATACATGAGTACTGTGGAGGAACAGTCTATCTGCCTTCCTGGTTGCAGGTGTTGTACACTGGACAGGCTGTTCAGGGCAAGGGAAGAAGAGCTGCACAGATAACTAGTACAGCTGGGAAACAGTTCCAGAAAGCTGGAAAAGAACTGCAGTTAATTTAGGGGTTGAGCTATCATTTCAGTGCTTTTAACGATATGCTTGTTAATGAAATATCATTTTAGTACTGAAATTAAAATAATGTGTTTTTTTGTGAAAAAATGTAAAAAATAAAAGAAGCAGAGGAGTATTTAGAGGGATAACTGTGTTCGAGTTTTAAACAAACAGGATTTGATAAATCATTAAGTGCATGTGCATACCCAAACTAGTGGGTTTTGTACAAAGAGAAGGCTCCAGTCAAAACTTCTCACCAGCCCAGCAGATGATTTGTTAATAGGAGGGATGTTTTGCATGCCTGGCTGGAAGTTATGAAAGGGACTCACAGGGCACAGGATGGAAACTGTGGAGGGAGGTTTCTCAACAGCCCATTGAGAGCAGTGACCCAAGACGGGCTGGAGAAAGATGCAAACAGGCGACAACAATACAGCCGAGGAACAGGATCTTTTGGCCCGTATGTTTCATGTAGGTGAATACAAGAACTGAGCAGCTCTGCTCAGAGTTAGCCACCTTTTACTCAGCACTGCAGAGGGCAGCCAGCTTTTCATCACTGATTAGATAGCCAAAACTGTGGCCAACACCTAACTGTGTGCTAATGCCATGCTGCCAGGGTGCAGCATAGGACTCCTCCCACAAAAGGGCCACTGCCAGTAGCAATGCCCCATGTTCCTGAGTGAAATGTTCCTCCATCCCTCCCCGTAGTCTCTCTGTTCCAGGCCACAGCTCACTCCATGTGTTCTCAGTGCATGGTGGACATTTCCTTCTGCTTTTCAGATCATTGTCTCAGCACTCTCTCTCACCAACATGGTTTCTCAGGACTTCCTCTTTCTCAACAGTGGTCTGCTCATCACTCCGTTGTTTTCACTGGTGAGAAGGTATGAGTGGGGTCACCTTCTCCTTTGGAGGTATGGTTCCCAAAACCACTGCCTCCTTGTGCTTTCTGCTAAGGAGAGATGAAATCCCCCTCCTAGAGCCAAAGCCAAATCTGCAGGGGAAAGGGCTGCTCTGGTCCTACCCGTGCCAACCATGCTGCCTGCAGCAAAGAAGCAAGAGGCACCATTACATACTGAAAAAGCTTTTTGGTTTGTATTTGTACATTCATCCATGGGGGCTTTCATTCCTTTATTGTATTTATAGGTCCCCAGGCTCGGGAATAATGGCTTAAATGAGGCAAATTATAACAGTTGAAGCTAAATCCCAACACCTGCTTTCATAAGCTGTAGCTGTCATCTCTGTTCAGCTGTTCTCTGTTCTCCTTCACGACAGGCTTGCCCATTGTAATCAACATGCAAATTCTCACTGGCTTCACTGGCTGGGTCCAATCTCCCTAGAAAAGCTCAAGATTAGGAAACCTGCACCACTGACCATAGGGGCATGGACAAAACATGAGAGTCTGTGCATGGTTGTTGGGCACCATTGCACAGTGTTTGCATTCTTCTCTTCTTTTGTTTGACTGCAGGTGGAGGTGTGGCCAGCATCTCCTGAAAGAGAACTGTGTGCTCTTTTAATATTTTACTTGAGCCTCTTATATCCACAGAAGAGAATGACCTTTTAACTATGTCTCTCGTCTAGTTTCATTCTCATGGTCAATGAATCACACCACAAGCTTTGATTGACCGAGTGTGAAAATTACGCCATAAGGTCATCTGTCTCCTTGAAAAAGCAGCTGTTCCATTTTTTCTGTCTAATTGAGTTTGTCCTGCTGAGAAGGACATGAAGTTTCTTTCATATTTCAAAGTGATGAGTTCTTTGCATAATTTCAGTGAATTTGGAGTAGGAGAGAGACTGCTTCTGCTTATTGCTACTTCATTCTCAGAGGAAATGTAGGAGGCTGATTTCATTATCAATGAAATGTAACTCACACAGGCTGCTTAATGCTATTCCTGCACCATCGTGATGTGTGGTGATGAGGGCCCTCTATATTTCACCTATTGCTGTCAGGTTGGGATTAGCCTGGACTTCTGCATAGGCAGTGTTTGAATTCCCCTGGAGTAAAGAGCACCTGTACAAGAGACAATTCTCCCATTCCCCTTTGGCTGACTAAATGGCAAAATGGTGCCTCATTATCACATTTTCCTGCAGTAATGTTCCAAGGAGAATGGAGGAGAAAGAAATAGAACAAAAATAAAAACACAACCAAAAAAAAAAAAGAAAGAAAAAAATCCAAGCCCCTCAAAAATCAAAGAGCTGCTAGAAGGCTCTCTCCTTCCCTGTCACTGTTAAGTACAGCCTTGAGCATCCAACTTCTAGCAGGAAATAACCAAAGATGAATCACAGAAACTTCTTACTACTCTGACTATACTTAGGCAAGCTCACAGGTGCAAGTGGTGTCAAGGCAAGGCTAAGACTATGACTCAAGCCATTTTGAGATAAGGAAGCAAAACTGCTTCTCGTAGAGTCATAAAAGCAAGACACGGTCAAATCTATGAAATCTTTATTTAGCTCATTAAATGAAAGCAATACAGACTGTGTGAAACACTTTCTTCAGCTTCTTTACAGAAGTGAAGCTTTTTTCTGATGAAGCTAATCAGCTTCAGCTCCATCCTGACTTTTAAGCAAGGTTTCAGCCAGGTTTGCAGACTATAAAGCGAGCAGCCTCCTGAAAAATACAGGTTTATGTCTATGTGTGCAATAGCATTGTGCCTTCCCAGAAAAAGCCCTGCTGCTATTCAGAGCAACGCTTTCCACAGTCCTCACAGTCACTATTCTGATCAGCACTATGGTTTATCAGTGAGGACAGGAGGGAGACCACTGTGGAGCCAGCCTTACTGTAAGAAGGGGCAACAGGTACTTGCCAAGGGTCCCTCTAGCCTTAAGTCTGCCTCCAGCAGTGTCCACATCCAGAAGTCTAGGAAGAAGCAACTGGATAAATGATCTTTTCCCTGTGATATCACTCATTTCTTTTTCCTTTCTTTCTCTGAAAAAGAGACATTGCAAACCATTTAGACCATAATTTCTTAACAGCCACATTTTCTCTATTAGCAACTTCATTGTGAAAATAATTTAGCTCCTGATCCCTCCCTTGCTGCTTATTCCAGCAAATGTCCCAGCTTCAGTGAGGAGGCAGTTCAGGGCCCAAGCTACACAGAGACTATCAGAGATGAAGAGCGCCAGTTCCTATTATGGTTTTATGCTGCCATAAAAAACCTATACTGTTTTATTAGTGTGCTTAGCTTAGATTATTCATCTGTGCTCAGTTATAATGCAAGTGGAAAGTTGTATCAGGGAAGTGAAATAGGCTACTAATTTCACCCTGATGCCCTTAGCCACAACGTCACTATTGAATTATCTAGAAATGTAATAGGACTGAATGTTGCTGGAAACTTTTTTGCTAAGATAATACGAACTTTCTTCCAAGGTCACTGCATTCTTGGGTAGCCAGTAAGCTTTGATGCTCATTAATAGCTAAAACAAGCCTAAGCTTTAATCAAAGGTGCATTAACTCACATCCTGTTGTTTGGCTCTATGACTGCAAACTAAAATGACTGAACACAATGTGGCAACATACATGCTTTAGTAAGCACTGCTGCCAACTGTTTTTGGCATAAAATGAGTTGACTCATCTTGAAAATAGGCCTCTGTTCCTTAAAACTGGGGCAGAATGCAAATGCCTGCCTTGCTGACCATCACCCACATCATTACCAGTGTTACTTGTGGAGCACCAATGCACACTCTCAGAAGGGATCTGCAAAAGACATGTCCTGTTGAGCTGCTGTATTGCAGTAAGATGAAATCACCAGTATGATCAGATAAACCTGTAGACTACGAGTAAACCTAATGCAGACTATGAGTATTTTGGGAGGTCTGTCTGTGTAAACAATCTGTCTGAGCTGAGCTCATTCTTTCTGGAAAGTAAAATACTGCATACTCATTTTGTTGGTTCCTTGGGGATGTGCACTCCATTATCCTAACCTTGAAACTAACAGGTGTCAGGAGACAGAAAGCATGTAAGGGAGAAGAGCAGTTTGTGTGTGGGGAAGGATTACTAATGAATGGTGTTCTCCTGAAAAGGCTTGCTCTGGACACTGGATACATTGCTTTTCATTTCTTTGTAATCTTAGCTAAGTTATACTATGTGAGAGAATAGATTTACCTTTTCCCACTCAGTTTTATGCAAAGGGGATGGTAACTATTCAGTTTTTGACTGATTTTCCTTCATTATTTCATGTCACAAGAGGCTACAAATGTAAGATGATAATGTAGAAGGTCTGTAACTGGACCTGTGCTAAGAGCTGGGTTGAGCTGGATATGGCACACATTAGCTCCCCACGCATGGAAGTCCTGTAAAGCTATTCTGGAGCTGCACAGCACCCCTTTCTTCCATAGCAAAGCTATGCACCTTAGTACACGGGATTGTGCTCAGTAATACAATCCTAACTGAGAAGCAAGAGAGCTAGAAACGACCCTCTGTTGTTCTGCAGACTTGCACCCAAATCCCTGTCTTAAATATTGGAAGAGATCTGATTTTAGCCAAATCCCGCTGGCACTCTGTGAAAAATCTCTTATTCCAAATAATAATAATGACCGTACTAATTATATATAAATTCCTAGTGGTTTAGAGACATTAAAGAAAGGGAGGGAAAAAAAAGAGAAAAAGAGAAGAAGAAAAAAAGAAGAAAAAAGAAAAAAGAAAAAAGAAAAAAGAAAAAAGAAAAAAGAAA
>VYZQ01032381.1:0-35844 GCA_013400655.1 Mystacornis crossleyi | reverse complement strand
CAAAAAGAAAAAAAAAGAAAAAAGGAAAGGAAAAAAAATAAAAATAGGAAGAAAGGACAAGTAAGGATCAAAATGTAAGTTGGTTAAAATGAAAATTGCATTTCTCACCCTAGACCCTTCTTAGATTCAGGGCAGCCTTTTTCTGCAACCTGGACTAGGATGACTCAGTAAACCTTTGCTAACCTTTCCTCCATTTCCCCTCTGCTCCATCATCCCAGTATGAGGAAGGCTTAGTATCACTGGCTTGGTGCAAAGAGGTTTTCACATAAAAGGTCTGAGACTGGGAAGTGGCAAATAGCTGGGCACTCATCCCAGTGGCTGGAGGAGTGGTCTGCTGCAGAGCTCAGATAACGAGTGACTGCCTTTAAAGGCACGAGTTTCCTGACTAGTTTTACGTTCGTGTTCCTTATTCAGCTGGCAGTACAGGGAGAGACTGTTGGATGGGTCTCAAAGGAGCTGGAATGTTATGCCTGCTCTTTCTGGGAAATCTGGTGTTTGGGCCTTTGAGCTCATTTTATGCACTGCCATGTGTTTTTGAACCCATACGTGTGTTGTGGACGTTTAGAACAGTGACTAGAGCAGACTGAACTCAGTAGTTCAGGATGATCTTTTCAGACTTCCCTTTCCCCCAAGTAAAAGTAACTGCAGCAGCAAACGAGAACATGGATGGAGAACAGAAAAGAGGACTGCAGGCACCGGGATGCCTTTATGGCAATTTATAGAAAATTTGTGGCAAGTTACAGAAAGTTATTGGCTTCCAGCTCACAGCTAGTGAGGTAAAGCATGATGTTTTTCTAAAATTTAATGCTGGACTGTGCTTTTCCACTCATGGCATACCACTGCCCAGAGATTTGGCAAGAGTAAGCTCTGCAGCAATGACCCAGGACAGGCAAGCATTGCTTGTTTAATAAAGAGTAAAGTCTTGAACACGGGTATTTATTCTGCATGCCATCACGCACATGCTGGGCAGTGTGAGTATAGTTACATAAACTCCTGGAGAATTTTCTCTAATTCAGGACAGAGTCCAGGCAGTTTTACACCAGGGCCGCAGAACAGCCAAATTCAGCCTCCTTGTCAAGGCCAGTGCCATTCTGGCCCTCCAGGCCTCCCACCAGAAATGCACACCAAGGCTTGGTATGGGTCTCCTGGGAGAGGCCTCCTGCACTGTGGTTGAGTGATTCCTAAAGGATGCAGAGTGCTCTCTCCCTGGCAAAAGTGCAGAGTCAAACTGATGGTGCAGAAGTGTTTGGGGAGGGCACTTGCAGCTTTCTGGAGGATTCAGAGGTGTTGACACACCATGGCGGCAGGTTAAGATTGATCTCCATAGTTGCTTGCCTTCTTTCCCTTCAGGGAGTCATGTCCCCGAAGCAGGGGTGACAGGAAGGCTCGTGAGTCAGCTTCTAAACCACCAGAGCCCTCAGTCCAGTGGGTTATAGAAGTGCCATTGACCCGGGGTCATGCTCTGAAGCTCTACTGTAAACTGCAGCTGCGTAGGAGCTGATTCACATCCCTTTCATCTCTTTCTGATGAAACTTACAGGAAAAAATTTTGTGTCTTTCCTTCATCTTCCGTTGCTTGTGGGTCAACCGGAAATCAGGAATTAAATGCTCCTGCAGAAGCAGAAGAAGATGCTCCAATACACCTGCTTGAGCAAAGGTGTTTCTTTTCCTTGGTCTAATTGTCCTTGTGTCTGTCAGTCTGACAGCTGAGTTATGACCTAAAATCTGGGCCTGATGGATGAGCTTCAAAGAAGCTGTCTGTGCTTTAGAGAGAGTTTTTCTATTAAATAGATGTCCAACCCATTCTTTCAAATTTCAGACCAAGACTTGCTTTTGTTGGGCATTTCTCTGGGCCTTGAGGGATGGACCTAACAAAGAGAAATGGCCTGATTCTCTTCAAACACAATAAATTTCCAGACACTGTGTTGTAGCAGTGAGAACAAAACCCAACATTTTTTCTTTATTCTTGATTTTAGAATGGTATCCAAAGACCTTGGCTGACAAGAACCACTGCACAAGTACACAGTGGAAACCCATCTTTCTTGCAAAGAACTTAAAGCTGGTGGTCAGTGAGAGCATTAATACTTCATACTAATGAAATTCTGCAGGGGAAGGAACCAAACCACACAAAGGAAGGAATCAGCATACCTCACATGAGCTACCTAGTTTAGCTAGTCAAAGAAACTGGCTTTCTTGATGGTGATTTACCTTAAGTTTAGATCAGTGTTGAAGGCCAGTGTTTGCACCTCTCCAACGACAGGGGAGGAGAGTCTGCTTGACTGGCACAGATCAGGTCAAATGGTCTGATTTTTAGGTGGATAAATTCAAGTGAGATGAGTCCCAGCCTTGTCTTCATCTTCACCACAGCAGGGTTAAGAGTTCTTATTGGGACCCTCAAAGGGAAATATGTACTCTTGCTCTGTCATGTGTTAGCACTTGGTTCCTTTAGTAGCCTTTGCATAGTGTTCAGATCCCTCCAAGAAAACATTTTTTGTCCTCTCCATCAGAAGCAACATCAGAAAATTTTAATCATTTCTTGGTGTCAGTAAGGCTTTGACATGGTCTTACATCACAGACCACTGAAACACTGTCAAGATGAATATGTGGTAGGATGGGCATCAGAATACCTTAGAAAAGTGATGTCAGATGGTAGTCACCAATGGTTTACTGTCTAATTGAAGAGTACATTGTGTGAGATTTGACAAGTGTCCATCCATCAATCCATCCATCCATCCATCCATCCATCCATCCATCCATCCATCCTAGGGGTGATAAAATAGAGTGTATTTAGTCAGGGGCTGAGAGTCTTGAAGGGACTGGCAAGATGAGTGATATTTCAAGGAATTATTACAAATCGAAGCACTGGTGTTAAATAGCCAGTGTGGAGCTAAGTGAGGACATAGGCTTAGGAAGAATCAGTTGCAGGTATGGAAATGAACATGTAGGACTCAGTTCTGATGACAAACATGTGAGGGACTTAACAATGCATCAAAAACTGAAGTAAGTGCTATACTGATGAGAAAAAAACCCAAACCAAATCATCAAGTGAGGACACTTAAATGGGAAGTTTTCAATGTAAAGCTAAACTAATACAGCTGTTCACTTCACTTAACAAGGGGTGGAAGAGCCTAAAGGAAAGTAACAAAGATACTCCAGAAAATATAACCCATTAAAAAAAAAAAGAACTGGCACTGCACAGTCCAGAGGAAGAAAATCTGAAGGAAATGTAGGCTGCCGTATTCAAATATGTAAAAGATCATCATAAAGATGATGATGGTTGATTTCATGCCCCACCCATGTTCTGCCTTAGGTGAACAAGGAGCAAGAAGATGAGATTACAGTAGAGGAAATAGAGCACAGATGTTTGAGCTGCAGAGTACTTCAAGAGACCAAGGAGCTTTAATCACTGGCAATTTTTAATAATGAGATCTTTTCAACCCCATAGTCTAGGAATCTGTGATCTCACCCACTTTATGGTGAATGAACACACATGACCAAGTGCCCGGAATAATTTTCAGAATAGAGCAATTTTTCAGCAATGGCAGCTCTCCTTGCTGGTTGCTCTAATCTTTTCCAGAACTTACATCTCTACCCCCTCCACATTTTCCTAGTTGCCAGAAAGAGTGATTTGGCCTATCTTGAAGCCTGCATTTTAGCTTAGAGGGGTCAAATACTGCTTATACTGTCCATGTGCACATGGTGGCCTTTGAGACTTTTTGGCAGAGCACTTGGCAGACAGTGCAGACCCTCTCCATCTTGGGGCTCAACTTCCCCAGAATCATTTCATCATCTCTTCAAGCAAAATAAAAGCAGTTCTGGGGGTGGGGCTGAGGAGTGGTTGTTAAAATCTCTCTTTCCTCAGTGTAAGCAGCCTCTTTATAAGGACAGCAAAGTACTACCAGCTGGAGAATTAATTTAGAAATTTCCTTTTATGGAAGAAGTCTTTTTCTAACACTACCAAAGAGAAGCTTTTAAAGAACAGCACTAATTTGAAAAGCTTACTGTTTCCTTTTAGGCTGCAGATTCAGTCTAAATAAAGAGTATCTTCCCATTGCACTGCAGACATTTTCAAGTGCACTGACAGCAACAGGGAGATTTTAGTTATCAGTGAATCTGTCTGTGTTTTATTCGCCTAACAAAATAATTTTGTTGTTCAACATTAAACATCCATATCAGATGGGAAGAATCTAATTCTCCTCGCTGGGGACAGATCCAGCTGTGCCAGTGGATGGAGGAAATGGGGGAGGGAGAAACCGGGTGAGCTGGGTAAGTGAACGGCCACAGCTACTCCGTGCAGCTGAGGGGGGCTGTGCAGGATGCAGCAGAGATGCTAATGCAAGGAAGGGAGACTCCAAGCACCTTCACTCCCTCCTCCTTAGTTTGTCTGTACCTGGTTGTGAGCCTCCAGGCAATCTGCCTGCTACTCACAGGTAGTGATGCTGCTTGTTCTGTGCAATCCTGTGCTGGTGCAGGAATCCTGTTTCTAAAGATAAGACACTAGATTTTGTTTTGGATTCTCATTTTGCCAAGAATGGGTGGTTTGCTTTTGATTTTTCTACAGGTCTCTTATGCCTAACTGTCCCAGCCTGAATTTTGCCTTTACTCAATATCCTTGCTTGTGTTTGCCATTAGGCTAGTATTTTCACAAACTTTGCTGGTTTGGGACCTAGTGACAATTTTAGGAGGTATCTATCACCCAGAACTCCAGGTGACATCAGCTGTAACTGAGTGGAACAGAAACTGGGGCTAACCCATACAAGAAGTTTACAGACTATGTCAGGTGTGATCCCTGCTGTATCCTTAACGTTCTGTACCTCTCCAGCCCGAGGTGAGGCTGTCACCTCCTTCCTAGTTCATAGAAGACCTAGATTCAGACAGACAAAACATTTCCTTTTGATTGATCTGGAATGATTTCTTGTGGGCTGGCACAGACACAGCTTTCTGCTATGCCTTAGCCTGACGTTGTAGACATTTTCAACTAAAGCAACAACCTGTTTCAGAGGAGTTCGACTCATTTAATTGGTGCAGGGGATCACTGCCCTATTTCTGTTCTCCTAAGGAAGGTTTTTTTGCTCTTTTAATTTTATGTCAACAAACCACGAACTTGTCAAATTCCACCGCTTCACTGTAGTTACAACATGGGCATGAGAAATCATTCACAGAGTTAAAGGCAGAGATGTGGCTCCATAAATACATTTGTCAAACTGACCTCAAGCTGGCAGGCAGGCAGTACCAGTGCCAAAAAATATTTAGCAGGTGCAAGCATGCCAGCCACTTCTGGTATGCAGTATGTTTCTTTAGCAAGTAGATGGCTCTATATGCTGCTTCAGTATCTGTGGACAATTCTCTCATGTGTTTCTATTTATTTGCCCTGATATTCTGACTGATGCTACGCAGAGCTGCACTTGACAGCCAAGCACCTCACAAACCCATTCTCTCTTCTCTTTCTTCACTTGTTCCCCAGCTGCAAAGTTTGTACTTTTTATCTTTTTCCAAGTTGCTGGAATCCACTCTAACTTCAGAGAATTGAACATTTGACGTAAAGAGGATTGAATTAATGCTAAAAGCCAGAGTACAAGCAAGAGAGCAAACAGGCCCACCAGATAGAGCCAGGGGAGGCAGGATGGGGAGAAAAAAAAGCAATGAAGAGCCAGGATATGAAATGGATGATGCATAAGTGATTGCAGCAGTAGATCTTCTACAATGTAAAAAAAAAAAATCACTCTTGGTAGTGAGGGGGAAGCTTGATTAAATGGCCACAGGGAAAAAGAAAAAGGAAAAAGACATTAAGACAAATCAACAAGAAGCATATAAAGCCATGCATATGAGACTTGCTTATCAGTACTGTTTATATATCAGCATATTTATTTAAGCAGGTTGATTGTGTTTCACTCTTTTTTCAGCCTGGAAAGAGAAGGACAGAGGGCTCTTAAAGCACAAGACAGCCAGGGTAACAAATGGGTGTGGAGCCTACAGAGCACTGGCTTTAAGCGTACTCCAGCCTCTGAAGGCTTCGCACACATAAAATGAGATAGTGAGATGCATGTGAAAGATTTTGTTTTGATTTGGTTTGGTTTGGCTTGGCTTTTTTGGTGTTAACAACAGTGATTTGATTTATCTTCTTGCAAGCCCAAGGAGTTTTTGACATCTATATGCCAGGTTTGCTGCCATTGTGAAGACAAGGGGAAGGAAACCCAGGAAATGATGGCAGAGGGCCAGTCATAGACCCAAAGCAAAGGAAGTGGCATTAGAAGCCATAAAAGCAGGATGCGACTGTAGGCAGCACAAAATACAGCTTGTCTGAGTCCAGACCAAACTCATCTGAAATGTTCACAAGGTGCTTCCTAGTAATTTAATGCCTGGAATGACTAAGGCTGAAATTCACTGTGCACTTTAACTTGGTATAAGATGACTTTCTTGCTGAACGAAACTGATTTTGTGCTTGTTGGCAGGTGAAGTTTCCTTTCTCACGTTGTGCCAGCAGGAACCAAAAAGTGGAAACAGAAGAGGAATATCTGGAAAACATGAAAGGTACTTTGTTCAGATCCAGATCCAATTGGGAATGAGACAATTGCTTCTTCTACATGTCTCTCATCCAATAAAATTGGAGCATAAAGCCTGGCTTGACTTTTTTTTTTTTACTTTTTTATTATAATACTGTTTGAAAGAAGCTCATCTTGCAGTTTCCCTGTGTGAAAAAAGCACAGGACTGATATGCAGCCTTGTGCCATTGGATCTAAAACCAGAGGCAATTGTCCTCACAGAAATAAACTGAAGGCATGAATGAATAAACAGGATTGCAACAAACTGGGGAATAATGGAAGAGTGAAGTTCCTACTGTCACTTAGACCAGACTGCCGAGGCCTGCACCTTGCTCACCTCCTCCCCCTCCTGCAGCAACAAAACCATCTTGGAAGCCTAGAGTACGGCACATTATGGGGACATCTGTCAGAAACTACACCCAAGCTGTTGTGGATGAATGTCAGATGGATAAGGTTGGTCACAGTCAATAAAAATGCGTGCAAGGTAATTTAATCATTCCATGAAGAGAAACACAGAACAAAGCTTTCCTTCCTACACAGGCGGCCTGTAAAAAGCCTTTAGAGACAGGCATCCCCATTCACCCCTGTAGCATGTAGGCTCAGGAGCAAGATTCCCCTTCTCCCCCTTCCACCTTCAGGCTCACTCCTGTCAGTGTGTCATTTCTTCTGTTCAGCAGCCTGGCACTGATGGGGTTTGGAGAGGGCAAGCACCTGGCCTTGGCACTGGGGAGGGGCACATCAGTGCTCATGAGAGAACCTGAAACTGGGCTTCCCATTCCCTGTCTAAATCCCCTCACCAGCCGGATGCTGTACAGTACTTGACCATGAGTCCTTCTGCCTACGGCTTGCTTGGAGGAAAACCAGAAACACTCCTGGTGTCTTAGGCATAGAGGCCTGTTGGGAGGATTTTTGCAGGCTGCTGTTATACTCAGGTACCTGTAACCCATATAACCAACATACAAGTGTCCTTTGAATCCTGTTCTTGTTCTCTGTGTGGCTTTGATAGCATCAGTGGGTTTATGCCCACCTAGCTTTTTCTTTTATGAACCCATAAGATACAGAAGGCATTTTTACAGAATGAAATTAATGTCATCCATGCCAGAAACTGCAGTGGCATAATTGCTGTAATAAAAACCCCATGCTTGTTTCTAATTTTAATATTGCCTAATCTGCTGCTTTAAAATTGCATATTGTGGCGTTTGGAGCACATATCACTTTTTTTTTTAATTATGTTGGTGTTCACCATTGGCACTTATGGAGCTTTTCTACACAATCACTGTTTTTTCATCCTACTCTGAAGGCTGCCTAAGAGCTACACATTCCTCTCTCAATATTTCTGGAGCAAATGTGCTCCTCTATTTCTAAAGACCATGGTAACGCCTGCTTCAGAAAGTTTGTATGTGGAATCTGGTGAATATTTCACAGATGTGGAGCAGGACCTCCCTATCAGCCATCGGATCTGACCAGATGAAATTTATAACATCTGCTGTTCCTAGTCAGGCACAGCTTTCTGTTATTCCAGCTGTTGCTGAGCATGCATTAAGCACTTCCAATTAGTTCAACCTCCTCCTAATGTTACAGCAGCTTGTTTTTTTGCTGCCAGAGAAGAAATATTTTCAGACCTAAAAGATTTATTTGTAGCTGTGATGTTGATACACCCTGTAATGGGCTTTCAGATTTTAGGCCAAAATACCAGAAGCCCCAACTGTCAATAGGAGTAACAGATCACATGGCATCACCCTTCTCCAGAATTGAAAGAGTGCTATAAATGGGTACTGAATTCCCTCTTCTGCACTTAGGAAGAATGAATAATGGAAAGGATTAAGACTGGAAACAGCCTGCTGTAAATTAAGATGGAGAAACCCAAAACTTTTGCCCTGGGATCTACTAGACAATGCTGCTTACTATCAGCTACTTTTAGCTGATGTATGTTTTGCTTCAGCTACGCTGAGTTCCTGCCATGGTTTGTTGCTGCAGCACACATGCAGGGCTCATTTTAGTCTCACTGTGGTACTTCAGTTCAGAGGGCTGTGGATTGGAGTGGGTTTAAAGCAAAGTGCTGGTACAGACCTTTCAGAGATGTTCCCCATCTCTAATTCCATGTGACACTCCCTCCCAGAGCTTCAGAGCATCACATCTCCCAGAGGTTTTGCTGGTTAGAACCTGTGGCCAGCGGCGCTGTAAAAACTGTGCCTTTGATTTAGAGGGACATGAAGACTTTTAATAAGGTCATTTTTTCTTGTTAGTGTCTCTGTCAGGAGAATGAGGCATCATATTTTAATGGCCAATATATTTTGTTAATTACAGCATTTCATTATTTTTCTCTGACCTTGTCAACAGCCAGCATTTTGACTGTGTATATACATTAAATGCATTAATGCCTCTCTTTCTAATAATCCAAACTGTCAAGCAAGGGCTCAATAGTCAGGCAGCGACTCTGTGGAATAATGAAAAGATCAAAGCAGAGCCATGAACTCTCCCAGTTTGTGCAGCATACAAGGCAATCACTTTGCAATATTTCATCTCTGTGACAACAGCTGGAGGAGGGCACCAGCCTCATCTCTGCACAGACCTGCACAAAGAGCAGCAGAGTAAGCTCAAGCAGTTGTCATTGGCACCATAGCAAACAAAAGCAGCCAGCAATAAATGCCACAGAGACACAAGGTCGGAGGATATGGCCTTCTGTGCATTGTCAGGGACTTGGGAACACTCTCCCTAATGTGGGAGAGTGGAGTACTGATACAGGGGGCTTCTTACAGCACAGCTGCACATCTAAAATGATTTTGCTTCAATTAATTACTTTGTGTCCTTCTCCCTTTCTGTGTCCAGATCCTCTCCTCCTTTGTCAAAACCTGAAGCAAAGAAAATCCCTGAAAAATCTTAAAAACTATTGTCCTTTTTTTCAGTAGCACTTCTCTAAAAGTGCACTGATTTGTGCACTTTTTGCCTGAGAATATTTTCTCCTGATAATTCTTCTTCATTTTCATCAGTTTTTATTTTTTCTCTTATGCTGGGGAAATCAGTGCCACTTTGATAAAGTGAGAAGCTGTGGTGGCTTGTCAATAATTCATCATTTGATCCTTTGGTCAGTGTGTTCCTTATCTGTGTGGGAGAGCTGGTATCTTCTACCTAGTGCGAGTTTCTTGTGGGAAAAAAGCCAAACACATCTAGCATCTGTTATGGCTTCCATTCCCAGAATTTGGGATTATAAATAGCAATTAGCACACATTTTTCTGCATTTTTTTACTAAGTACAAACAGGCAGACACAGAGACCGGACTGCCGGGCTCACTTACTGCAGTCTTACTGGACTAATTGAAAATGAAGCAATGGAATGATAACATTAAGGTTATAATTAAGCCATAATCTATAAATCAATGGGTTCAAATTATCCAGCCAGTAAATTCATCACGCATATAATGAAATTATATTGTGAAGTTAACACTGGAAGCATTGGGGTTGTCTTAGTTTGTCTTCAGAGGGTTTATGGTGGAGCCAGCTTCCTTCCGGTGTCAGCCCACCAGCAGTGATGGCTCATATGGTGGGTGCCCTGAGCCTACTGACAGAGAAGAACAATTGACATTAAAAACCCAAAGCAACACAGCATCAGTTTCAATTCAATTTGCACCAGTTTCCTTAGAGCCTGGTCAAGGGACGGTGCCTGGCTGGTGAAAATCCCACATGGCTTTGCACAGTCAACAATTCCCCTTCAACGGTCTCTGTTAAGGTATTTTTGCTCCAGTTTCTCCCTTTCCGTAGAACAATACAAGTTTTCCCCAGCAATGAATCAATCAATGTTTGCAGTAGCTTTTGTATAATGTTGCTAATAATAATTCAGAAGCTAATAATTAGCATGATGGCCCCTCGGTGTTTATTTCTGGGGACCAATCCTCTTGTAAGGCACACCCACATGCACACTTCATGAAGGTGTCTCTTCATTAAACAAATGTCTCTTCCTTAAACAAATGCCTGTATTCCTTCTGCTCAGAGACCTGGGAGCTGTGAGCTCTACCGTGGCAGTCACTGATTGATGCCTGGAACTGGGAGACAGAGGCTCTGCTGAGTTTAATTCCACAATGAACTGGCTACACCAGAGGTCAGATTGATAACTTTCTCTTCTGTTCCACCTTTGCTTTTATAGGGATTGAATCTTGTTACATTGAGCCCATTTTTAGAGATGTTTCCAATTTTCACTGCTCTGTCCTATGTGCGAGTCATGCCTGGTTACAGGTCTGTCTCAGATGTCACTCATCCCAGCAGTCCTCGCTCCTCATCTCACCTGAAGTCAAAAGCACAGATTTCTTGGCTGATGGAGCACTGCAGGGACTGGACCAGGCTGCGTGGAAGTCCCCAGTGTTGGTGTGGCCTCTCTATCTAAGCTGTCTCTGCCACTGCCCCATGGTTGCGAGTGGCACAGCAGCAGATCCATGAAAACAGAAGAGCCGGCAGCAAACAGGCATGGGGCTGAGGCCTCACTAGAAAGCGGTGAGGAGTAAGGGGCTGTCTTGGCATGACTGGGTAACAGATCAAAAGTAGAGTCTGGAGGAGGTTAATACTGCCCATGTTTTGGCAGTTATGTTGTGATCTGGAGCGAGCAGCTTCGAGGGGGCAGAGAAATGTGAGTGGAGCTGGAGACAGTCCCTCCTAACCCACTCCTCCCTCTGAGGTTGCAGGTGGAAGTGCTGTCCAGGAATGCGGGGAAGAAGTTCTTCTGGGGCCATCAGAGCCCTCACAGCACCTCTCCACACCAGGTAAACAGCCTTTTATCCAATATCCTGCACGGCCTGTCCTGTCCCTCAGTACGGTCTGAGTCACATTTTATATCCAGTGACTATCCCTTTAGTTCCCTCTATTATTAGTTTGGTTTATTTTGGTTTGAACCATGATGCAGAAGTCATATTTGCCTTGGGAGTGTCCTCTTTCCACCCCATCATCACCACTCCCCCAACAGCTGTTTCTAATCTCCCTGTTTTGTTTTTAATCTCCTTTTGGGGGTAGAGTGATACGATTTACCACCCTTTCAACAAAGCAGCTATTGCCAGTCCAGGGGTATGTGTTACTTGCATTCATCATGAGGAGGAGCTATCCAGAGCCAAATACAGGCTTGGGAGAGGTAAAAATTATTCCAGCCCAGCATATGAGACAGGTTATTGCGAGGGAAAGAGGCACTTTGCTGATGACAACGGCACATGAAGAGTACTCTAGGAATACAAATAAGTATTCCCTTGTGTGTACTGGTAAAAATCTGGGGGACTGTAAGCAAAAGTTACTTCTTCAATAAGGAAAATGCCAAGTCCTGCAGCTTGGGAGAAATAACATGCCCATGCACCAATATGTGCTGAGGGTGGATCAGCTGGAAAGCAGCTTTTCTGAGAAGAACCTTGGGGTCCTGGTGAACAGCATGAACGTTCAACATGCCCTCACATCAAATAAAGCCAGTCTTTCTCTCGACTGCATTAGGAGAAAGGTGATCCTTCTCCTTTCCTGAGTGGTGGTGAAGCCTTTCTTGGAATGCTTTATCCAGTTCAGGGCTCCCCAGTACAAAAGAGGCATGGACATACTGGAGAGAGTCCAGTGGAGGGCCACTAAGATGATTGTTGTACTGGAACACCTCTCCTGTGAGGAGAGGCTGTGAGAGCTGGAACTGTTCAACTTGGAGAAGAGAAAGCTCTCGGAAGGAGATCTCACCAGTGTGTACCTGATGCACCTGATGGGAGAGAATGAAGGGAGACAGACTCTTAGTAGTGCCCAAAGGCAGGGGAATAGGCAGTGGGCACAAATTGTACATGAAATGTCATTTGAACACAAGAAAACACTTTTTTACAGTGAGGGTGGTCAAAAACTGATGCAATTTATCCATAGGGGTTGTGGAGTCTCCATCCCTGCAAAAATTCAAAACCCAACTGGACATTTCCTGGAGCAGACTGATCTATCTGTTCCTGCTTGATCAGGGGGGTTTAGACCCAGCAGACTTCCAGAAGCCCTTCCAACATCACCCATTCTCCAATGCCAGGCTTCTACCTGCTTGCCAGAAGGGCCTTTTAGCACAGGCCATAGAAGGAGGTTTCACTATTTTAGACAAATTATTTCTTTCCTTATTTTCTTGTAATCAGTCCATTTATGCTTTTTCTAATTTTGCCATCAGCTTGGCTGGTAGCAAGGTGCTTAAAGAAAAGCCTCCACTGATAAGCCTCCACTGATAAAGGCAAAAAAGTACACGTCTCATTTCTCTGACAAGATAACCAAAATGCCAGGCTCTGAGGGCATGCTTGGAAAATATGAGGCCAGAAAACCCTACTGCAAGAGCTGAACAGATGAAATATACCTGCCCAACTGCTAGAACACCCACTTTGCAGAGCTCATTCAGGCAAGGACCATGTCCAAATCAGGCATTTTGCCAGAAAAAGGGGTAGGTCCTTGCAGTTATTTTTCAGCGCAGTCTGACATTAAACCTTCTTCAGCTAATCTGGGCTGCCATTTCACTAGATATTTTGAACCAAATAAGTGATTTTCATGCAATAAAATCCCATTGACTTCAATGACTCAGGGAAGAAAAACTCCTAAAATTGTTTCAGGGGCTTTAAATTTCTTTCAGCCTGGAAGAATATAAGCAGTAATGTTTGCTCTACTTAGAGAATGAGTAGTAAATCTACACTGAAAATGTCATTTCTCCTTGCCCAGCTGAAGCACAGCTAGCGGCAGAAGCAACTGCAATTGTGTGTGCTACTACCTCCACCCTCTACGCAACGTGGTTGATTTGCAGAAGAAATTGCCCTGAAGTAAATGTGAAAGCAAAGGTTTTGACAACAGGTACAGCTCAGTTTTAGAGAGAAAAGAGGGAGGAGAGGGGAGGGGAATGGAAACGAAGAAAGGGAGGAAGTTGGGGAAGGGAGGGAGGGAGGGAGCGAAGTAACACTTAGTTGGATATCTTTTAAAGCAACAACGTAAGGGCTTTAACACTAACCTAAGAATCCACTTTGTGCAGGTAATTTCCACTAAAAAGGACGTGATTTTGAAGATGTGGTGACATTGCAGTACTGATATTCAGGAAAACATAAAGTGGTACGTTCACACCACCTAAAATGCCAAACATGTCCTCCTCCAGATGATGAGACAGAGCACAAAATCGGCAACCACCACCAGTTCTGCTGGTATTCATATAAACTAAAAGCAGGCACAAATTAAAAACAGCATCTCTTGAACCTCAGAAGAATAGGAAAATAGAAGAAGTCTTAAATGAGTAGTTGAATAAGCTAAGGCAGATTCACAGTCAAAATGAAGCTGGTACTGTGATGAAAAAATTGTAGCTAGAAAAGGCATTCTAGGGCAACTACTGAACCTTGTCCAAAGTTTATTTCCAAGCGTGTCAAATTGACCAGCTTATACATTTAGTAAAGCCTTTGAATTAAAAAACAATCAATATTTCAGTTTCTTCTCAAAGGTAAAAAGTGTTCTCTACTGATAAGGAAAAATAAGTGTATACATTAGACGATATATCTGCTCTATCTGAGGTTGTGCAAAATCTAAAATTTTCTATGCTAGAGTCATTAAGGAGGAATATCTTTAAATTAAAAGTTAATATAGTTTATTCTTTTAGAGGAATATTTCTTTTAGGGGAATAATCTCCTCTGGCATCCTTATTATGTATCTTAGAATAAAAGAAAAATTAAAAATGGGTATATGTACAATTTAACAGCTTTTGTTAGTCAATATAAGCATCCAGAAATCTGAATATTTACCAGACTGTCCTAAAACTGGGAAGAGGGACAAGAATCTCTAAAAGAAATACTTTCCAGACTCTGTAATTAAATTACCCTTTTTGACAAGAGCTGTGGCTATTACTTTCTGCTGTATATAAGTGTAACGGGTTGAACCTGCGTGATTGACAACTTTCCGAGCCAATCACTTTTGCGGTTTTGCATCTAAAAAACCCAGGCAGGGTGGGAATTTCCTCTTTGTCCTCTGGGACCGAGGGCCGAGGGGTGGTCGGGGGTGGGGGTGGCCCTCCCCTGCCAGGGCCGAGCTGTCCCTGCTCCGCAGGCAGCCTGGGGCTGAGGCCGCGGGGCCGAGATGAAGTCATGGAACGGCNCTTTTCCTAAAGCATAAATAGATTTTTTAAAAGTACAACTCTGACCAAAATACCATGTTCTTATTTTGTTTGCACTTGTGAAAGGTAAAGAAAAAGAACATTGGGAAAGAAAAAAGTGTTTTGAAGGTCTGCTTTAATTTCTTATCAATCCTCTTTTTCCGTTCTGTTAATAATAAACTTTCTGTTATGTTACAACTGCTTAAGTGTGAACCTTGTTTTGCCCAGAAATTTCCATACATTTTCCTTAATGAATCCATATTCCACTTATACACATAGTTAGATTTCGTGTGTTTGGCATTTAAAGCAGCGTCAAACCACGACAGTAAGGAAGCTCATAGCTTCACTGGTACCAAGGCTTGCTGTCAGAGATGCGAATGCACCATTTATTAAAGAAGGTAAAATCAGAGAAGAGAGGTTGAGCTAAATCAGCAGCCCTTCTCCTGGAGTCTGATTTATGTTAGTGACTGGAAGCTCCTGCTGGCTGTGTCAAACCCCTTGCCATGTTGGCTCTGCAAAATGCAGGATTTGTTCCCAGATGGACAGGACAGTGCAGGCAGGTGGCTCAGAGGTCAGCTGTGCTTCAAGCCATGAGGGATAGGAAATCCTCTTTTTCAGTGTGTGCAAAGCATTAGCTCCTATTTTCTAAAAGTTGTAAAGAATGAATCACAGTACCTACATTAAAGGAGGTTGAAAGACAGCACGCTGTCATCCACGTAGGCTTCTGCATTCCACGATCTGTAGCTGTATTGAATCAGCCGGCATCCCCCTTGTTTGCCCCTGTCTCTGGTTACATGCAGCCTCCATCACAGTGGTTGCTAATGGTGACTGCTGTAGCTCAGGCAGATCAAGGCACCTCGAAAAGCTCTTTCAGTGCTGCACTCACTCATCTGCTTCAGGGCTCACAGTTCACCAGATACTGGCTTTGAGGTCACTGAGAGAAATATTTGCTTTTCTTTCTTTGTTCTATCAATATTATTTTCTGGCTCTTCCTAGTGATCATTATGTCTTCTGGTGGAGAATAAAATAAACCTGTGATTTCAAGCAGCCATGGAGTGATCTGTATTTTTCAAGGGTGATTTAATAAGGGGTAGGAGCTAAAAATAACATGCAAACCCCTCGTTTCTGAGACATGGGGAAAGGCTAATGGTGGTGTTCCAGGGCAGTCCTACTTTCAGGGGAAAAACGAGTTTTTACTCAGTCCTGTCACTAGTTCCCTGCTTGATCATTGCCCTATATCCAGAGCTGCTGTGAGACTAATTCTTATAAAATTGCTTTGGGTCCTAAAACTTATTGCAGAAACATAAGACCATATTACTTCTGTGTCATATTGATGAAAGAAGGACACAGACAATGCATCCAGCAGCACAAATGTGTTTGACTTAGTATACCCTGAGTTCAGTATTATTAGTTTTTAGTGGTTTTCTAAATGCTAGTTTTGAAAAAAAAAAATCCCTCTTCACTTTCTTTGCACTTACAGGGCAAAATTCAAGATATGCTTTCACTCAGCCTTCCTTTCTGTCACATACACAGAGACAGGCATAGCCAGGGTCTGAGGAGTGTTTGCTGTCAATGAGAGGTGTTATGTTGCACAGTACTGGCACAGTTGAAGAACCAGTACAGATGTGCTCTACTGACAGGAGAGATTTTTCTTACTTTGCAGCAAAGACTTTTACACTGGGGTTTACAAAAGGATTTAAGAGAGTTAGGTGCCCAAATCCCATCAGAGCTTAAGTGGAATTGGGGTCCTCGTTGCCTCTTGTTCTGCTGCATAAAATGGTACATGCATGAATGCACTTCACTGATGTCACCAGCCATAACGTGTCCCCAGATCTGTGACAATGCTTGAAATAGTGGGTTGACCTCTTCTTGATCCAGAGCCTTTTTGCTCCAGTGAATTCTTCTTATGCACTCAGCCTGATATAAATCATCTGTAGGGCCTTTGCACTGCTTCTTTCCGCTTATTTTTTTCAGCGTGGACATGTGTGAGTGAGGAGGAGAAACAGGGAGACTGAAAGATTCAGGAAGAGCTTGGGCAAAGGACAGACTGAACAAAAAGGGGCTCTGCAGGGCAGATTTGGGAAGGCCAGGGGAAATCATGATTTCAAAGCCAGGTAAATGAATATTTTATGAAGGCAGTGGTCCTTCCACTGCAGGGCCATGGATTTCATAACATGTTAGGTACGGTTTGCTATCCATGCACTGGCAGGCTCCTGCATGAAAGAGCAACACCCTTAACTGTGTTTAATAAGATATAGGAGGCATTAGAGAGTGAATGAAGAATGTTTTCAAACTGATACAGTCTGAAAGATGTGTCTAGCTGATGGTAATTTATGCGTCTTCTACCTCAAATTGCTTAACACACAGTAAAGGAAAGGCAGAGGCAGGAGGTCGAAATGTGGAGAGAATGTGATTAAGGAAGGTGGAATGCTGTGTCCATGGGGTTGTATGATGCCCCTTTCTCTGCCAGGTTAATGTCCTCAGGCTCACGTTCAGCTATAACAGAGCTGAATAATGCCTGGAGCATTCCATCAGTCTCCTGTGATTACAACTGCTGTAACTTCAGTGTGGCTTTGCATCCTCTTCGGCCTTCACATGCTCAGTTCTGCATGCACAGCACTTGGTTTTCTATTGCTTTGCAGGTTGAATGTCATCTGGGGAGCTGCCTGAAGGGCTCAAACCTCCACACATAGCCCCAAGCTACATTTGCCTTTGTACAAACTTACTCATAAACTTACTCTTGGCAGAGCTTGTAATTACCTCTTATATGGACTTGTATACGAATGTAAAACTGAAATACAAAAACATCACAGTTTTCAGATGAATTCACATCAGCCTGGAATGCCTCACAGTCAGTGTCTGAAGTTAAACACTCCTTTCTAATTGCAGAGGCTAATGCCAGCAGGTGACCAACCTTCCTCCCTAGAGGACTTCAACTCCTGCTTCTTATTTCCTCTTCCCGAATGAGGGTACTTCCCCTAGATCCCATTACAAACTGTCAGGCACACCCAGAGCATGGCAGGGAGATGGGGGTGGAACTGGTACTCCAAGGGCTTGTGGGGAGAAATGTCCCCACCTGCTGTCCACAGAGTTCCTGGAGTACCCCAAAATGTTAGGTCTGACCCTAACCATGTCTTTAATTGGGCACAACAGGAGTGCTGATGCATTGCAAAGCAGGCTGGTGGCCAAACACCTCCAAGGGCAGAGACCTGGTGTCCAAGTGATCCTCAGACCAGTGGTGACCTGAAGTGGGGGTTCCCACAGCTCCGCATCTGGACAGCTGTGGCCTCACTGACTCTCAGGTGGTATGTTAAGAACTGGGCAGCGGGAGTAGGAAGGAGACCTCAGGGTAAAGACTGCAGTGACCTCTGTTTACAACTTGCTTTATGTCATCTGTGTTTTATAGTATATTCTTGATCTCAAATACAGCCTGATTAAGAAGCTACACAAAAACTCTGCAAGCACAGATCAGTACCTACGCTACTGCTTCATACTTCACTGTTCATGTACAATAACGACATGACTTATCCTGAATGCTAAGCCAGACACATTTTAGACCAGCTGTACTAAATCCCTCCTGATTTTTATTGCTCTACCCTGGTCTTCTGGCCTGATATGCAAAATCTCTCTATCAGGACAGTCACAGACACTGCAACAGATTCTGTTACCTGTGCCAGCCCACACCCTGACTGCTTATTCATTCTCTTTGCCACAAACAGTGTTTTTGCATTACAAAGTAGACCTTTCATTTGAAAATGTGTCATCTTCCATATCTGCAGATATAGAAGATATATTTTCATGAATAATTCAAACCAACAATGAGGCTGAAGGGAATACACTGTAACAATGTGTATTAGCATAGTGCCCTGAAGCACCCTGAACTTCATTTTTGGTATTAGAAAAGAAAAGCATCAACTTGTTTGACTTTGATTTGATATTAAGGGAACATTTTATTTGTTCAAATACTTCAGCAATCCAAAATTTGCAGGAGAAAAGTGCTTCCCTGTGTGCAGGACTTTGAGCATAAGCCTCCCCGGGTGCATGGAGCTAATGCCGAGCTCTCACACTGCTGAGAGGGACTTCTGAGACTCAGAATCAGGAGGAATGGTTGGATGCAAATGCTCCTGGCTAGCTAGATGTTTGACTCCTTTACAGAGGTTGTTGGTTGTTCAGAAAGCTTCTTTTTGAAGCATATTTTGACCGTGTAAACACGTGCTGTGTTCAACAAAGTTGAAGTTGCACTTTTCCTAATGAATATTTCCAAAGCCGCATTCTAATTCTTTTTTGTGTTCACAGAATCACAGAACGAGTAAGACTGAAAAGGACCACTGGAAGTCATCCGATTCAATCACCCTGCTCAAGCAGGGTCCCCTAGAGCACGTTACTCAGGGCTGTGTCTAGGTGGCTTTTGAGTATCTCCAGGGAAGGAGCCTCCAGAGCCTCTCAGGGCAACCTGTGCTGGTGCTTCGTTACCCTCATGATAAAGAAGTTGTTCCACATGTTCAGGTGGAACTTCCTGGAACTTCAGGTGAGACTTTTAAAGCTAGAGATCATTCTAGCTCTTCATGCTGAGCTGTCAGACTGAAATGTACGCTCCTGCTCTTCTTGTTTGCAGGAAGACACACCAGATATACTGAGGGCTGCCATGACTGCCAAGACTAGAGGAAAAACAAGGACATAACTCATCTTAGAGGTCTTTTCTAGCCTCTATGATTCTGCAATTTTGTGCAGAGGGATCTTTTTCTATGACTGCAAATACTTTAGTTCACTTCCTAATACACCTGCCATTTGTCACAGTTTTGTCTTTTGTGTTCCATATTTTTGAAAGCTTTTTTTCACTCTACGCCATAAGGAATGCTTTGAAAGCCAGTTATTTTTGCAGAAATGTAGCTCTCAGCTCTTTCCTCCCAGCCTTCTGATTTTGCAGCATCACCAGTTTGGGTATGTTAAGCATTTTCTCACCTCTTTCACACATGTAAGATTTGCCAGTTATGTGCCATTGTTTGGTAAAATTAGGCTACTGTTTTTATGTAGGTGTCTGCTTAGGTGATCTGACAAGCATCTGAATGCAGACTTCCCAATTTCCCCTGGCTTTATTTGTCCTGACCACCAAGACCTTCTCATCAGGAAGCAGAAGACTGGCATAGAGCTCATGTTGTCTCTTTTTGAACAATTTGTAAATACTGCAGGACAAAATTCAAGAGATGAAAATTGTATTTTTCTTTATTAGCATGAGTCTAGCACATTTTTTAAATTTGCTTCCTACTCCCTCGAATATGAATTATAAAACATTTTAGCAATGCAGAAATATTCATTTTCCTCCATAGCCAGATTATTGAAAGCAACCAGCAGAACAGTAGAAATCATGCCTTCATGAGCATAATACATCACCATGTAAACATCTTTGAGAATACTTTTCAGTTTTGACACTAAATTTAACCGTGTCTTATCAAGAGAGTAATATCTAGAAAATCCGATTTACATAACATGAAAATCAGTCATTATTCAAAATTGTGCATGAATGCTTGCAGCAGAAATTACTTGCTTCTCTAGACATAATATCCAACTGCATATTTACACAGTTAAATTGGATTTCTCACCCTTCTTGTTGAACTGAGTATTTGTTTAGATACTTACAAACATACCTAAAACTGTGTACACAGCCAGTCCGTGGAAACCATGCAAGCCTCCCTCTGCTTCTTCATGTCAGTCATGTTTTCCCAACTCTCATTTCTCAGTGTAATCTAAAATGGTGTTATTGTAGGCAGGTGGCTACCTTTAACACCTACTGCCTGCAGCACAGTCCTCCTGGTATAATTTCAGTCATTAGGAAAATAGTAGCACATTTAAACATTTAAAGAACAAGACCTGGTGAGAAATTAAGAGCGCTAGGAAATTATTTCCTGAGAGATTAAGAGCGCAAGAGAATTATTTCCATCCTTAGAGATAACTACAGCAAGAAGTAGAAGGGTCTGGTTTTCCCTAGCTGGTCTATCCTTTAAGAAAAGAGTTTTTCAGGGCTGGTGTTTTCAGGGCTGTCTGCTTTGCCTGGCACTTTTCTGTGGAGGACAGTCTTTCCAGTGGCCTAGGAGAAGCAGCTGGCCCCAGGGAGGAATAAGCTCAGAATAACCAATCTTGACACGCTAAGCACAATTGTAATATGATAAGGTGAGGCTCAGTGGAGCTCTTTCATGTCGCTCAAGAAGAATGACATCTCTGGGGAACTACATTAAGAATCTAAACAAGTGTGTAATCATCAGGGATGCAGGTTGCCTGCCACTCAGATTAAATTTAGACAATATTAGGCAAGACTCACCATGTCTGAAAATCAAATTTGAGCTCAAAGAAGTGCTTTAGGAAACTGAAAGGAAGTTCCCTGACTTAGAAATGTCATCTTCTCTTTCCTAATGGTGATTTATGGAATTGTTTCCATGAACCCACCAAAATGAAAGACTCTTACAACCAGAAGAATAGTATTTTTTGTTTTCAAGTGCGTTTGGCCTTTTTCTTTTAAACCTTTTTTCCTTACATCCATCCATAGAACCAAATTGAAGTCCACCATTATTGGACAGCAACTCCAAAATCTGCCAGGTGATATGAGCCATGTGACAGGTCCAACCTAGCTGTGCATGGAGCACAGGGGGTCTGAGACTGAGGAAAGGCCCTTCTCCTGCTGATTCCTCACGTGGGGTTGGCTGAGGGGAATGGAGTGCACTGGGAAGCACGGGAAGGTCAGATGCTCCACAGCTGTACCTCCTCATTTCCTGGCTGTAGCCAGTGTGAAGCAAGGGGATGTACTCAATTCAGCCAGCAATCATAACACCTCCAGAAACTTTCTCCACTCACCCACTCTCTTCTCTCAGTGCAATATATGCAAGTTGAGGCTTTTGCGAACATGCATGTGTAAGAACTCCTTTAAGAAAGTATACAAGTTATTTCTCTGGCTCCCTAGACTGCAGCAGCACTTAGGTCATGCTAAGTTTCATTGCTTATCTCTGAGCTGAGGAAAGGAGCAGCAGAAGCCAGATATCACTTACATGCAGGGATTAAGGACATGACCCCAAATGAACCCCATTTACTTGCTCAGCAACTCAAATGTCATCAGTCTTAAAAATCAATGAACACTGAATTATGAATAGTTTTCATATTGAAAGTTTGAGAAATATTGATTGACTCCTGAGAAGCTGGTTCCACAATATTAATGTGAGCTATGAATCTAATTAGAGCTACACACTCAGCAGAATATGAACAAAGACAAGGTTAAAGTATTGCCTTCTGCCTTTCAGAAAAAACTGAGTGGCTTGCTTTAAGTTTCATATTTGATATTCCCTAAGTAGGTTTAAAACGTAATTACAAAATAAACTGATAAATCCAAAGTTAAAAAGCTGTGTGCAAAGTAGGTGCCCTTCTCTTGTCCACAAGGACAAAAGCATTTATATGACTAAATTTGATCTTTCTTTTCCTCTGTCGATCTTCATGTGCTTCCATCAACTGAAGTAACTTGTTTTTCATCTCTCTATTCAGACTTTATCTCTTCTCCAATTATATTTTCTTTTTCTTTCAGTCCTGAGTGCATTTATACTTTTCCAGTCTCAATATCTCTATCATGATCACATGTATATAGCTCCTCTGTTAAAGAATACATAGCATGCCTCTCTACCCCCTTCTAATACAGTAGAGGAGCTTCTTGTTTGAAACATTTTAAAACAAAATAGTAAATGACAAGTAATTGTTGTACTTGGTCCTTTCTGTTGCTGGTGGGCAGTGGGAGAAGCTTTTCCTGGGAGGCACAATTACTGGCACAACATAGCACAAGTCTTACCAGCTGGGGCATGGCCCTGTTGCCTTGAGAGAACAAAGATGTAAGCATTCACTGTACATGTCCCAGCCCATGAATACCTAAGGTTGTTACAGCAAACTGGATAGGAGGAAATTCGATTATGAATGGTGACTTGTTTTCTTACTGTTGCCCACAATAAACATATTTACAATTCAGTGGTGTAAGAAATTATGGATGTTTAAGAAAAGCCTGTTTGTATCTCAAGCACGGTGAACAATGGGTGAAATTCAGCCCCGTGTTGAACTCCATTAGAATCAATGGAGTTTCTTCTTCTCTGGGCTATAACTAAAGGCCAGTTGTCCTGTTTTTACCTCCAGACTGCTGCTGTGGAGCAGCCACAGCGGGTGCGCTATCGGCTTGGTGGCTGTGCTGGTGCTGCTTTGCCTGATGTGACACATCAGGCAGCACCCACTGAATCAGGGAGGGGCATTCCTGGGACCCCCCAAGACCATTTTTATGCATGGTACCTCCTCCCTCCAAGGGCTCAGGAGATGTCAAATACCACCTGAAGCTTCATGCACGTGGAAGCCAAGTCCTATTTCTTGCAGTGCCTTTGCAGAGTTGATTTGTTTGGAGCCTTCAGGGACCAGAGGGATAAAAAGTCCCTTACCTGGATCCAACTTATCTATGCTGCTTTCAGTGATGAAGCTCCCTCTGCTCTGGCTGCTTCAGACCAGGTCTGAGTTCTGTCAGACCAACAAATCACCGTGCAGTCATTTTAGGGATTTCCTGCTTCTCTTCACAGGAATACCCAGATGGGCACACATCCAAATACGGTCTGAAGTTCCTACAGTTCTACTGGCACGGCCCCATCCTCATGCTCCATCACACTGGAGGTACCGCATCCCTCTGAATGGATGTGGTACCAGCTGACACCCAGTTGGCAATGCACAGATTTTGTCATTGCAACAGTTCTCCATGTCACTCTGTGCAATTTAACCTGATTCTCTTTTGCATCACGCAGACACTCTGCCTCCTTTGTTGCCTGCCTACTTACTTAAATGCTGGACAGCAGGGGTGCAGGAGCCATCACTGCAGACAACCCAACATGTTCAATTGTATTTTGTTGTTTGCTATTTGAAACACTTATCTCAAAATTGGAGCCAGTCAGTAAGGTTTCTTTTTTTTCTTCCTCCTTTATTTCACTGCAGCAGAACACAATAGATGTCAGCACATGCAGTGCCTACTTTCATGGCCATGGGATCACAAAAGGCCATAACTCTAGGTTTTCAGTTTCACAGACAGTGCACCTGGAAATTCATAGCTGGCAGCAGCTTGGGAGAGTGAAGACAGCTACACTGCAAGTCACTACTGAGAGAATTATTTTAACAAGGCAGCAACACAGCTTTGAAGTCCAACAGCAAGTATGAATAGCTCCGGAGAGAATACAGGGGGAAAATTAAACAAGAATATTATGCATACAGTTTTGTGTCTGTTGTGTTCCCCAATTTATGTTTACCCGAAGTGTGATGAAATATTTGAAAAATCTTGCCTTTGAAAATAAGTCCTGTATGATTTTCCCCAAGTCAAGTAATATGAAATGATCTTCACTGCTCAGGCATGCAGCTTTGGTGAGGTTATTACTGAATTCACAACACAGATGGACAGTCTCGTTATATAGAACAAATGGGAATTGTTTTTATTACAGTATTTAATTGGCCATCTCCAGACAACACGATAGAGCAAGGCATGCTCCTCCATAATGATGCTGGAGAATGATAGCCAAGCTTTCCACAAGATTCCCTTTTGTCTGATGACCAATTTTTTTGGTGGAACAGGTTCCACTATCAACCTCTGCCTCCTCAAGGGGAGTAGCTTCCCCTCCTCTCCCTCTTACCCTCACACGTGGTGTGTGGTTTCATCTGTGTTTGCTATCATTGATCCCTGGTTGTGCACAACGCTGAGTGTAGAAGTTGCCAGAACTGCAAATACTCAATGTGTCAGTACATTATAAAGGGAACAGCTTTTACCCAGTTCCCCACAACACTGTGGTTTTATCATCCTTCTGTGTTTGGCTGAACCCACATGGGGAAGCCCCGTGCTCCCAACCTGCCCATCGCTGATCTCCCCGCACGGATTGTGCTCAGACCCTATTGTGTGCTCAGACCCTACTCTGTCCTCAGCCCCAGATGATTCCTTCCTTCAGGGGTGACCTGCTTTCACCGAGAGGACGAGTGCTTCATGCCTCCTTTCAGGGGAATATGGTGGTCCAGGCAGTCAGGTGGGAAGCAGGAGGAGGTTTTGATGGCTCCCAAAGGAGAGGGAGAGCTCAACACACACATTTGAGGATGGAGGCTGACTGCCCTGCATTATCCAACCCTGATGGTTCCCAGCACAGCAGCAGTTCCTTTTTAAGGAAAAAAAGCCAAGCGTTCAGAGATGCTGGCACTGCCAGCACTAGGCAGCAGCTGCAATCTGGCATTGCGTTTTTGGACTTCTGTGCCTGAAACTCCCTTTTAGACCTCAGCTGAGTGCTGTAACTGGGGGTTTTGGTTGTTTTCACACAGTTGTGCCCTCCAAGCAACTCAGGATTGTCCCTTCGGGTGTACTTGTGCTTTGTTGTGCGTGTCCTTGGCTGAAGGAGTGTGCACAGGGGCAAGAGGGAGCCACTGGCTCAGAGATGCTGCTGCTCATAGCCTGCTGCTGCTGAGTACTGGAGTGCAGCCCGGCAGAATTAACCTAAAAGATCACAAATTATGCACATTGAAGCTAGGAGTATAATTGCTCTGCTATTATGCACCCGATTTCTGTAAAATACCATTATTTTACTGTTTAGAAATGTGTCTTTAGCAGCAGCTATAAATATTCTTGCATTCCACAGTGGGTTAATTAAACATCAATTAAAATATTTATTGAATAACTTATTAATTGACTATAACTACCACGTTACATGCAAAAATTGTTTAGAGATGTGAAATTATATCTTAGACTTGTGCAGTTACAGCTGATGAAACTGTAATTTTATACAGTACATTGAGAATAAGCACTTGTACATTTTTTTGAACCCTCTGTTTTTTAAGCCCTCCTACTTTATGAAAGATGATTTGTTTAAACAGTATTTTAAAATATAGATGACAAATTAAAATGCTACATAATAGTCTTCCAGGTAAGCTTTGGAAGCAGCAGAGGTGAAGCAGGAAGTGCTGTATCTCGATCTCTGCAGCATTCGAGTACTTTATCTGCTTTTGTGGGGAAAGCATTTGGTATGCACAACGCACTAAGGAGAAAATTACAAAGAGGAATCTCTAGCAGCAGGACTCATAAATTATGTTGCCAAACCCCTCCTCTCAGTGACACGCTCACAATCAAGCTGGCACTGCTTTCACTGGGGAGGTGGGAAGCACCCTCAAGGTTACATGGCTTTTGGCTCCCAGCCTCTCCTTCCCCTCCTCTCACCTCAGCATCACTTCAATATGCCCTTCCCTACACTGATCTCCTGACTTTCAGCCTCCCCCTTTTTTTCACCTTCCATACCACTCTCATAACCAAACTTAACTCATCAGTGGTGATGATAAAGTAGCCGAAAAGTATACCACTGTCCCCGCCAAAACAGTTGGCAGGTAGTTGAGCTGGATTCCTCTGCTGAGGAGGATAAGAGCTAAATAGGTGGAGTTGAGCTACTTCTACTCTTTCCCCTGCTTCATTTGGCAGGATTCTATTTTCAGATATATCACCCCTAGGCTATTTATGAAAAGAAATACACAGGCCATGAAATCAGTGAATGTTGCAACACAACAGCCATGAGAGTAATTACTTGTGGACGGTTAGACCTTTTCCTTTCCACCTTAAAGCACAGGATCACTCTGATCTTGATGCTGGTCCAGGTTTCTAGCGTTTATTTTGCAAGCATTATTGGGAGTTACCTTGTGTAAACGTTGCTGTTTATCAGCTGCCACACTTTTAGTGGTGAGGGATGTCTGCAGGACTTAACACCATTTGCACAGAAGCAACGTGGGCACGGTGCCTGCAGCTTGCCAAGCTGCACCAGATTGCATGTGAGCAGTGACATTCTCCAGACACACACACGCACATACACACGCTCTTCCTCTTGTAAACGATGTCAGTACGTCTTTGCAATACTCAAAGCAGAGCATTTTGCTTGCCTCTGGCTCAGGATTCCCCTCCTGCCCCTCCCAGTAACACCAAGACAAACTATAAAATGACCTTTATAATGAGGAAAAAAATGGCAGGCAATTAGTATGCTAGAAGGGAAAATATGATGCTATATGGTTTCTTTTTGCTACGCTTAATAGATTAACTATGCCTGTAATTTAGTAAAAGGCTGTTTGTGGAGGGCATGTGACAGAGAACAGATGCAGTGAATACTGTTTTTAAATTCCCTTCTTTATTCCGTTATTGAGACTGAGACTCTGAAAGAGATTTCCCCCCAGACCTGATTACAGCATTCTGGTATTTTCACATACTTTAGGCTGTAGTTATGCTACTGCGCAGATTTAGGTGAAAATCCCTCTTTTTAGTAACTTTTTTCCATTACTTATTATAAAGGTCTCTTTCCTGTAATGCACTGTCACAAACTGGGTGCAGAGACCGATTTCCTCGTGTTTGACTTGTACTTCTGCGAATGCCTCTGCAATATGTAAAAACTGAATATAGATAAGTGAGCATCAAAAAAAAAAAAAAAAAAGAAATTTTTATCAAAACTTTGTNAAAGGTCTCTTTCCTGTAATGCACTGTCACAAACTGGGTGCAGAGACCGATTTCCTCGTGTTTGACTTGTACTTCTGCGAATGCCTCTGCAATATGTAAAAACTGAATATAGATAAGTGAGCATTAAAAAAAAAAAAAAGAACTTTTACTGAAAACTTTGCACCACTGAGATCAGTGGAATTTCAGCAGGGCCAACTTTTTGTCCTTAGATCTTTCTGGCTATTGAAAAGTATGAGGCTGGCTGACGGCAGCTCTGGGTTTTTCAATATTTATTTGTTGTGTATATTATTCTGTGAAGGTTGATGCCACTCTGATCCTGTGGCGCCCATTTCCATTGCAGTAGAATGACTCTCACCCAAGCAGCTCTTCAAGAGGCTTCACTCCCTGCCTGATTCCACCCAAATTTAAAGGGAGGAAGGTATCAGCATGTTTCTGGCTAGACATGAGGGTCATTCAGTGGGAAAGAAGTGGAAAGCACTGAGAGCCCCTGAAAAGTAACTTGATCTTCTTCGCACCAGAGCAGGAGAGGAGGAAGGGAATCATTTGGACTGTGAGTAAGTGCCATTGGTTTAAGCAGTTATTACATGCTACTTGAGCCCTGTGAGAAGGAAAGTATATCTGCTTTCCATGCACACATGCAGAATGGCTTGTAAGGGTCGCCACACAGCAGTGACTTTGCTTGTGCAGTGCCATGGTCAGCGAGCAGGAACTAGGTATCCCATTCCTGGGATGAACAGCACCCTTGGGAGCAGCTGGGAAAAAGAAAACTCACCCAGGCTACTATCAGCATTACGATCCATGTGTGTGACAGACAGTTTTCTGGAGCCTGGCTGCAGTGTTGCAGCAGCTGTGGCAAGCAATTCAGATAAATAAACATTAACCCCTTTTCTCTTCAGATGCTTTGTCAGACCAGTCCCCGGCTAAAGCAGTCCCTCTGCAATGCACTGAGAGCACTGGTAACTTGGGGGGTGCCGTGGGGGACGTGGAGGTCACCATCCACCCACCTGCCAGAATCCTGGCTACCATCCAGACCCAGGAGTTTGTGCCTACAGCTGGCCCGACTTCCACAGCTGACCAGGATACAAACATCAGGCCAGTGTTGAGCACCCCTGTGTTTTGCAGGAAACAGAGAGTTGTCTTTTTCTCCTCTTCCCAGCCATGGAGAGGAAATCAATAGGCATGAGTAGCCAGAGAAACAAGCCCTTCAACTGCACTGTAGGGACTGAAAGCATTTGTATCCTCCTTACCCAAAGGAGTACTGAAACTGGAGACTCTCAGGCGTGGAAGCCAAGCAGCAATGGCATGATACAACTGCCTGACTCCAGAGGAGTCTGTCATTGTTGGGGAACTGGAAGGTAAGAGAGGCTGTCTGTTTTCTAGCTCCAGCTTATGTTCCTCCTGGGTGTTGTCAGATGGGGTTCTGATTGTGGGTGAGGAAAGTTAGAAAGACAGAACGGAGCACCCGCCTGCAAAAAAGTGAGCCTCAGGTTTCTTCTGCCTGCCTTCTTCCTTGTCTCCTGCCTTCCAGCACCAGGTTTTCAGGGGCCCTTTCAGTAAGACTCACCAGCATAGGCACACCTCAGGTAGACACAGCTCAGCCCAATAGTGGGCATGTCTGTATCCCTTCAGGCGTGAGGAGAGCACATCAGCACTTGAAGAACTCTGCCAACATATTTTTTTTTCAATACAGCTTTCCTGAGATGGACAACATGCCTGCCTCTGGTTTGTGGAGTCTGTGGCACCGCCTCATCTCTGTTCTCCCGACCACAGCTTCTGCACTCAATGCCTCCTCCCACATTTACTGGGATGCAGTAAATACTGTAGCTCTCTCTTTTAGTCCTCTTGTATCACTTGAAGGACCCTAAGACTAGCATCAGCAGCTCCTGAGGTGTGCAGTTATCTGCAGAGTCCACCCCACTCACATAAGCACTTCATTGTCTTGGACTCTGTGCCGGCACCTCCAGAGAAATTCCAAGTGTGAGAGGAAGAGGTAGACGGTGAAGTCAGGCTTGGGAAGCGGTGGGAAAAGGATGAGGATAGAGCAGCAGGAGTTTGGCAGTGCCAGGGAAAGGTGAAGAGGAGTAAGGAGCCCAGAAGAAGAAGGCTTTCCGTGTGCTTCAGCTTGCTGAACTAAGCACGCCGCAGTTTGTGCTGGTGGGGTAATGCCAGTTCGTTTACAAGATCTGCTGACTGGGGGATTCTGCATGTGTATCTATCTATCTATATTGATACATGTATATATAGCTTTTGGCTTCTGAGGTGTTTTTCCCAAAGAGCTGAACAGACAGAAAAGACCTTACATCAACGGAGTATTTAGACATTCAGATGTGCCCACTGATGGGTTCCTCATCATAATCTGGCACTCTTGTGCACATTTGTGGGATATTTATGGACAGGAATCAGTTATATTTTGGGAAAAGGAAGCTACTAGAGCAAGAAAAATAACCATGAAAGGGAAAACATGACAGAGGGGGTAGAAAATAGAAGGAAAATTCTCACTGTATTACCACATAGCTTTATCACACACAATGGTAATAAGAATTTACAATGCAAAGCAGCCCTAGTGCCGGGGTGCTCCGCATCCCTGGTTTGGCTGGGATGGGACTGGAACACAAGCCTGAAAATAGCAAGAAGCTTTTTTGGCCCAGATCTCTGTCTTGTGCTCATGTCAGGTCACGCCACACCACTCAGAAGAAGCATGTTCCTGCCACATCCTTCCTCTCTGGTTGCCCCCTCTTACACTTTCATCTGCATTTTGTTTTTCAATGAGCAGGTAATACTTGGTCTTCATATCCCACAGGAATTAATTTCACCCCAGCTCAGGAAAAGGAGCATACATTTTTAAGTAAAGGGATATTGTGCTTAAATGATATTGGTATGCTCTAAAAGAAAATTCCAGATGCCAGTCTTGCTCCTCCTGTCCATGTCTTATCTACATCCTGCATGAATCACACAGAGCACAAAAGACTCCCTGTCTGATTTTCCTTGGCTGTGTCATAATGGAAGGTTAATGACAGTGAAAAACACAAGCTTAAAACTCCTGCTAGCTAATGCCATTTAAGTATTTAGCTCAGAAAAACAGCAATGTACCTTTTCAAGCAAATGCAAATAAGCTTGATTAAAAAATCCTGCAGAAGTCTGGCATGTTTGCTCAGGCCAATGAAATTCAAAATATTGCCATAATACCTGCCTTATAAAAATGCATGTATTTCTTCAGCTGTGTGTATTTAAACATTTTAGCAGTTCTAATGAGCTTTCAGAATGAAACTACTACAGCAATCAGCTTCTGTGTAACAAGCAACATTTAAATATTAAAAACGTAAATTAGCGAAGCTGGTTAATTGCAATTTTCCAAATACTGCAAAAGTGCAAGTAAGACTATTAACTGCTTTGAAATTCAGATATCAGTTCCTCCCACTCAGGGAACATCTAGTTCAGTAGCGAAGATGAAGTTACAGAACAGTCTCCTGAGCTAGCCAAAACAGTATCTGCTTACCAGAACTAAACCCCCTGCATGTCAGATGTCATTCAGAGATGTTAAAACTGCACAAAAGGTTCAGGGAAATCCTCTTTTTTTTTTTTTCTTTTTTTTCAGATAAGAGCATACCAATTTTTTGCAAACAAAAACATCGCCCAGGAAACGGAATTTCTGATGAAACATGGGCTTTTACCTCTGGTGCTGGGCACTGTGGTCAACCATGCTGGGAGCTGGGCCGGCTGGGTCTCACCTCCACAGCCTTCCAGGCATTTGAGGACCTTTCCCTCACTGAGCACACAGAGAAGCATTTTGTGTCAAGTTCACCCACTGCCAAAAATGTGCAGGCAGTGTCTGAGCTACAGTTTCTCTGTCCCAACTTCTTCATAAAAATTACCTCGGCAGCAAATGTAGTATCAGCAGAGTATTTACAAAAGCCAGCTGATGAGGACATTATCTTAATTTTCTCTTAGAGAGCACAGGTTGGCATATGCTGGCTTTCAAACCCATTCTGTGAACCCATTTCCTTTAGAGGGAAAAGAGTAGATGGAATCCTCTTTGAAGTCCCAGATCCCCATTCAGCCACTACACACACCTCCATTTACTGTCATGGATGCAGGCACGGAGTAAATGGCCTAGCAAAAAGATTACAAATAGCTCCAAAATTGTAAATGTGCACATCTCTTGAGTGCATCATCTGCCTGTACTGCTTCATGCTGCAGAACAAAGAAGGGGTGCAGAAAATTCCTCCTTCTCAGTCTTCACTGGAACTGATTGAAACCACAAGGAAATCATCCCTCTTCAATGAGCTCTGGAAGTTTTTAATTTCAATACTGTAAAAACCTTTATACATTGCTGCAATTCAAAACTTTATGAGATAATGTCTTGCAAAAGTGAGGAAAATGTTTGATTACACTTCTTCACAGGAGTAAATGAATGGGTAGTTTTTGTTGCTGCTCAAGAAAACTGCATGTCATTGCTAGCTCTGAAGTGGTTGTGTGCACGTTTATGTTTCTAAAGCATCTCAAAACTTTGCATGTTGCCTTTGTTTCCTTTTAAGTTATCTTTAATTTTCCATCTGTCTCTGACCCACCCTGGTTTTGCCTAAAATCCCAGCTGGCCTGTTCAGCTCCGTCTATAGGCGGAAATGAAGTTCCAAACTATTTCTGGAAGACATCGTGTATTAGAAGGATCAACACTTGGCAGCATCTTTTCACTTGCAACCCCCTGGCTGGCTTAGTTTGGGGTTCTCTTCCAGCAAATATCTCTCAAAAGTAACTGAGAAAATGAAAGGGGATTATTCAGACTTTGGACTGCTTAGTAAGAATTGAACTAACACTTGTGTCACTCAAGCATACTGTAAACTAGGACAATTGTTACCATTAACAGCTGAAAAAACCCATAATACTGCAGACCAGTGAACAGAATAGCTACGGCACATCAGCCTGAGTAACTTTTCAGCTGAATTAATGGCAAATTAGTTATTGCAATTGTCATTTCTTGTCCGTATTATCTTAGAGTCAGTGGTTTCCCAGTCTCGGAAGATTCCTGAGTCTTGGCACTGCACGTAGTGTAAGAGACTGTCTTCCCAATAGAGGTTATAAACTCTTTGGGATTGGGATAAGCAAAGGAATTGGTATTGTCTCCTATTTAGGGAAAAAGAAACTTAATGGTATGTGACCATTTTAGCCAGAAAGCTTGTATCATACCTGGAGACAACCTGATTCTCTCGAGTTTTACTGTCCTAGTCATCCCTCATCTCCACATGTCTGCTAGGCTTTACTTTGATAATATATGGAAAAGGACGTTTATATGAAATTCTGAAAAAAATTACTTTGCCTTAACAATGCCTTCGTCGTGACATGGGTGGTTTTTTTGTTATTCTTGGGAGACTGAGAAAAGAACACGCTGATTGTAAAGTACCACTCCAGAGACCCTGGATCAGCTCTTATTTCACCGCATTTAGAATAAGGTTCAAGCCAGTGGAAGGGGATTTACTGTCTCTCAGCTGCATAGAAGTGATTTTTAAAGATCGTTTTTGTGGTTGCTTCAGACTGTGAGGCAAGAAAGCCTGTTACTGAAGTAAAGTTCAAAAGGACTAAAAGGAAAAAAAAAATTGGATCTATAAAAGCAAAAGCTGCAACAATTGTATAGATTTCTCTGCAGAACAGATTTTATCTAGTCTTCCCAGTTAGTTCCGTTTGAAAGGATAACTTCAAAGGTGTTCTCTGCGATGACAGTGCTTCAGTGCCAAACCACAGCAACAAGGAGATATCAACAAGTGATATCTAAATGAAGTTCTTTAAAAAAAGCCCTCCACCTTATTCTATTCATGCTCAAATCCTAGCATCTTAATGGTGCTCTTGGTGCTGTAAGACTTAGAAGCAGGAATAAATCAACAAAACCTTGCATAAGCCCATCAGTGAGAGAGAGGAATATAGAGCTGCGCACTCACTGCATTCTTTGAGGCGTTTCACAAACTCAGCTGCTGACTGGTGTTAGTTAAAATCATTGTGGTTCTCATTCCTTTCTCTCATTCAATTTCTTTTACTGACTTGTCTATGATTGCTTTTTCTAGGACAGAAATCTGAGTGAATCCACCGCTAACTTGCTGTATAATTCATGCTCTTGATTCTTGGCCAGTTGTGGCTTCATCCAAAATATCTCTGGGTTTCCTTACAGACTTATTAGGTCAGATTCTCTTTTACTTTCTGTTTCCGGCTGAGGGAAGCATTTCACGTCTGAAAATTACAAATCAACACAAAGCTCTTTTGAACAATCCCTACGTGATTATCAGCAGTGAGCATTCTAATTTCTTTTGGAGATGGAAATGGCAGAGGGGGTAATTGCTGGTCCAGACACAGACACTAGCTGTGGATGCATGTTTACAGCAAAATGTGTGGTTTCTCTGCCCAGAGCATGCTTCTGCCTAGAGAAGTTACCCTTCAATACATGCATGCAACATTTCACTCTGTCGGCAGAGCAGCCACTTTTGAAGGATTTTTTGTTTTTCGAAAGGTGACTGTGTGTAAGTAATAACAGCTTCTCAAACAACAGGCCTGATGACGAGAGCACAAACACCTCAAAACCTATTTTTTTTTCCTCTGATAGCAATTCCAAGTCATCTCTCTTCAAGGTTGAACCTTAATTTTCCGGAACCTGACTAATGGCCCACCATCAGGGGGGTGTTTATATTTTGTTTGATGTTTAGCTCTTTTGAATCACAAAGAGAAGTACGGGCCTGCTCCAAAGCCCCTTGTCTGATGCTTTGCTAACCCCATGCTTAGGATACTTGTGCTATCATTCTTCTCTCTGCTGAAAGGAGAGTAGGACCAGTTGAGACCTTAATGAGATATTTAAATTACTTTGAATGGCATCAAGGACAGTGTGTGTGATTCATTCCCCTCACCCCAAAAGGAAGAAACCACCCAGCTACATGGATGGAAGAGAGGTCCCCAGCATAAGGCTGGCAGAGGACATAGCTTAGAGGCTGTCAGAGAAAATTATTTCCTCTCTCTGTTCAAATCCTGGGAAGCATGGAAGACCCCTGCAAGACAGCTGCTTTATTCTCTCTGGGAGAGAGCCTGGAGGTTCCTCGTTTGAAAGAAGAATGGAGGGGGAGCACTGGGGATCTCCATCCTCACTGGCACCCTGGGGCCCTGTGTGTCAGTGCCCGTGTGCCCCTCACCAGGGGCTGAAGCCATGCTGTGCAGCTGAGCCGCAGTCTGCAGGAGGTGTCCAGCATCGAGCTGCGGGCACGGGTCAGCTTTGCTGTGGGCACGAGCTTGTCTCACTCCATTGGGACTCTGTCGTTGAACAGATTCACAGGGGAAAAAACCCACGGATTTGTTTAAGTAAATGCTAGAAATGAAAGCTTGAGTTTGCTGATGATTTTCCCCTTCTCCCCTTGCATCTCGGTATCAAACGAATAATAATAAAAAAAAAAGGTTACTCCAGCATCAATACCCTAGTAACTACAGAAACCAGCAAGTTAATGCCACAATCCTTTGTTTGTATTTTTAGTTTCTTCTGCAGAAGGCACGAGTTTATTATGTTACAGTGTGAGGAATGTTTATGTTGGTAGCAGTTCTCCGACAAAGGAAAAATATTAGCTCAGTTAGAGCCCAGGTAATAAGGGAAATCTGAATCTGACCTATGCTTGGGTAAACATCAATCCCGTCAAAATAAAATATCTTCAAATTTTAACTCAACTAATTTTTAAAATAAAAACAAAGCAAATGTCTTGACAGTGTCCTTTTAAACAACCTTCAGAATTGGATGCACCATTTCTGAAAGTCTATTTAAATTCCTGAAAGCATCTGAAATACTCAGGGGAGAGCAGGCAGAGGAACAGATAACAAAAATCAATACATGCTTTTAGTAAAGGACAGTGGCAAATTATAAAGAATATAAACAATTATAAGAACAGAAGATTGCTGAAGCTCTAGTAATATTTCAGTCCCCTTCATTTTGTTCAACCTGCTGCTCAGTTTCCCTTATTTTAGATGGGGAGGTGGGGGAGGGGGGTGTTAAAGCTCTTTCCAGCCAAGGAATGGAAGAAAGCAGCCTGCTTTCTTCTGTGTGCTTTTTAAAAAGCAGAGAATAACTACATTAAAACACTTCCTGGCCTTTTCAGGTTTTGAACAGAGGCTTATTGGGAGTGTCCATGACTCTTTTGCACGTGCAGGCCAGCTGTCCTAAAAACTACTGTGTATTTAGAGCAATTCATTCACCTTTGAGGAAAAAAAAATCACTAGTGGCTCCATGGCACCCCTCACACTGTCACAAACTGGAGCAGTCCTTCTTGTCCAGGACTCCCTGGGCACTGGTCTCAGAGCTTATGATGAAGGAGCCCTGCAGTATTGCACCAGTATCACTTGAATAAGAATGAATCTGCTTTACAGTGCAGTTTCACAGCTACTTAATTGTTTTAAATATTAATAATTCAGGATTCACAGGGATGGCAGCAAGAATTATGAGAAGTAGATGTGTATTAAATAGGGTTGCCAGAAAGACCAGGAGAGCTTGCGCACTTACTACTCAGCTCTGTAGTGAATGTGGAGCACAAGAGATGGTGCTGGAAAGTTCTAGATGGGCTTGGCTGACAAACCTCATCAGCGCTGTTCCCAGTAGCAAAGCTCAAATGCTTTGTTTGGCCCCATTTTTATGTAACCAATTTCAGCCCTACTACACCCCAATCAGTTAATTTTTCCTTCATTTTCCCTTTTTTTTTTC